>JAUJYZ010000232.1:32500-145000 GCA_033675265.1 Actinostola sp. cb2023 | reverse complement strand
TAGATGAACTGAATAATGTGATGTTGTACAAACCTGTGGGTTTTTGAATAATGCGTATTTTTCTCTCTTGTTACTGATGACAATTCGATTTTCGTTTTCCCACGGCCAGTACGACACTATATCTACTACTGACTCGTGATCCTCTAGACATCTCTCTGTAATAGCACAAGATAAGATTATAAATCACCCGGCAAAAGGTTTGTTGTTTAGAGGTTTAGACCCAGTCGAACAGCACCCCCTCCCCCTAGAGTCTCCCCGCATACCTATACAAAGTTCAGATAATCTCTCCACAAGAGACCAGTTTGGATCAGGTTCAGCATCGTTTTTAATCATCATTTTCTTACTGACTTCCCACGCCGTCCACGTTTGATCGATAGCAATTGTTTTCGATGTGGGATCTTCGTCGTTATACACTTTGACGACCAACTGAAATATCAACACAGAATATCTCGATTACTAAAAACACTGAGAGATAACCACTTGTGTCTCTCCACTCGTTACCTTTTTCACTCTGGCAGCCCGGAGTTTCTCCAACGCAATTCGAATTTTCTCAGCTTTGATTCTCTCCTGTTGTTCTTCCTGAAAAACAATAAAGATTACAGTGACGTCATTTGGGTGTCACAAATGACGTCAATGGGGTCATGAGGATGAGATAAATTTATAGTTGAAATTTTACACGTTGTTAAGCACGTACGTTCCCTGCAAGATTAGTGGCGTGACAGAACATGTTACGTTGTAGTTAGGACAGCGTGACATTAGGTAACACATTGAAGTACAGTATAATAATACACGCAGCAACAGGAAGAATTGTAAACAGAGACAACGCAGGGACTCGTTCACGGCCAGGGCTATCCAATCAAGGCACGTCACGGGATCCCTGTGTAGTCACACTGACTCACCAGGGTCAATTCTTTGTTTTCTTCTTGAACACTTTCCAAGCGACTGCGGACATCTGCCGGGACCTGTAGTCAACGTAATTCAGATTATTAGAGGCGAATGTGAGTCGTTGAGTGGGAAAACATAGTAAGCATCTGGACAAAAGCCACGACGTTCATTGATAGCTCTCTCTATATAAGATCCTGTCCACACTAAAACGCTAACCTGCGTTTTCCTATTGTTTCTGGTAATGAGCTGATTTTCGATACCCTTGAGGATAGCGAACAATATAAAAACGATGCAGTGTGGCCGAGGTCTAATAGAGTCTGCACAAACAATAACGTAAATTTGGGTTAAATATTGACTTAGAATGAAACGTTTCTTTGCTTTCATGTTCAAAACCATCCATGAGAACAGATTCCGCAGCGAACTGATTGTAATGCAACCTAAAGTACCGACTTCGTTAAAAAGAACTAAAGCAGTAAGTGGATTAAGCTCAGCCGGATAAGCCACGGTTTTTCTGACTGACATATTCAAAAATATTAAAGTACGAACTCAAACAAAAGAGAAAATAAAGAACAAAGAAATGGTGATGAGATGTGATGCTGGACACAGATAGATAACACTGTGAATAGAATAGAACTGAAGTGTGTGAAAAGAGTATTTGACTGCCGCCCGAGTAATCTAAGCAAACAACACTACTCTCCTCTATGTATTAGTACACTTGTCATAACATGTTACATGTACACGCTTCTACAAACAAAGAACAAAAACAATGATAGACTAAAAGACAAAGTACAACATTCCATGGATTACAAGCATGTCACAACATGAAAAGAAAACCTGCTGAAGAAAAGCTTCTCAACAGCAATTAGACGAAACGTCAACTGTGCAAAACAGCGTTTCCTATGTGACTTCAATGATCCGTTTGACGCAACTACAGGCTTTCTCTTTGAAGAAAACTTCTACTTAATGTACAACATCCAAAAGATAAAAACATTGCCTTAGTTCGTTTTCAAGATATTTCATAGTAGTTTAACTCACTCAGAATTTCTGTCACACAAGGAATGTTAAGTATTGAATCACCAAGAATCGCAGGTCATGCAATATATTTGCCAGTTAACAAACAGAGAAATCAGAGGATATTCGAGAGAAAGAGACGTCAGTTTACGACAGCTTTTAGAACTTCAAAAACTTGTAGTGATTTGATCAATCAGTTTCAAGTGTTTTTGGCGAAAAACGGTTATAAAAGAATAATTAAACTAAAGACTAAACAGCAAAGGAAGATAAACAAAGAAACAACCATTGACGAAGAAAATGAATGTGTTTCCAACAATATTGTTTTAAAAGTTCTTTGATTCTGAACAGATGTTGAGTATGTTTTGAACTTTCTGTCAAAGAATTGTCACTCGGACACGTGCTAAAAACATTATAATTCAAAACACATAGACAATGACAATAAAATATAAACATTATCAGAAATGTTTTAGATCTAAAGTGCGAAGAAAATCAACTGAATAAAAAAAATTATCACAGAGCAAAGTAGACAATTTCATAAAATGATTGCTGAAAAGAATTCGCGGTGTCGCGAATATGATGGCCTATAGCCAAAGGGGAATAAATGAGTTATTTGTCAGCTCTCTCTATCTTACTTATCGTCGAAATATCGACATTGAAACCCATAATTCACGTTGATAGAAAACAAAAACATACTCTTTCATCTCCCACAACAAATTAAAGCAAGCACTGAAGATCTTATCAGAATGAAACTCAGATTACCTTTACTGTGGGTGATAGAGGCGAGTTTGGTTTTGGCGAGAATGAATTGTCTACGAACGATTCTGTGTTGTTACTTGAGTTGTTAAGATCTTTTTCCATGATACACAGATCTTCTAACAACGCATCCAGATCTACTTCTCCTGTATCTGTGGACGAAACAAACTAGCGATTAGATTATTAGTTAATACACATTTAATAGACAGATGGATCATTAAATAACCACATTCACCCAACACGGCTTGACTTACACAAGAACCACTTTCAATTCGTCAGTTTAGTGTTAAAAATGGTCTTGAAAGGCACACGCGAGCAGCATATGAATTATTATTATGAATGAACTCAGATTAAATGCATGTCACGACCCAAAGAGGTTAGGAATGAAAGATGAAACTCAAAGAAAACTGAGTAATACGATCGACATTGTCATACGGCGTGTTGGGGATTTATTCGTACAATTGGTTACAGTCATGCAACGTTCAGACAAAGGAAATACCATCCTCTATTGAACAACAGAAGTATAGTAAACAAAACATGGAGAAATCCGGTAAGGTTAATGATCGTTTCTTTTTGCTCGCTATAAATTAAAAAAGCCGAAAATCAATTAATTAACAAATAATCCCTGGACCATCCGTCGAGAATATTCATCCTCAGCGAGTATATTGTTATTATTCAACACCATGTAAGTTGTGTTACTTCACAAGTGATTTAAATTGCTCCGCCTTGATGTGGTTGGAGAGGTTTAGCCTAGTACTTGAATTGAAACTGAGACGAAGCAGTCAAAATGTTACTTTGAGAAGGATTACGGCCTTAAAATGATAACTTTTCGAAATATATTTATGTTTTTATCTTTGTATGTCAGCTTGAGCAAATGAGCTACATTGTATATTATACTTTCAAGATGATGTTTTTGCGAATTTGTGAAATATTGACGACATCACTTCCTCCTTGTGGTCTTCATTAGGTTCATCTGACTTCGCCGACCCTTCATCTTGTTTATTTGTAAAACACGGTACTCTAACAGCTCTAGAAGTCGTATTATATGGAGCAATTTGCCGACAACAACAAAAAATAGTATTGCTTCATCTTTTTTCAATTTTATAAGTCTTTCATCAGATTGGTTGTGCGAAATAACTCGGTGAAACTTGACACATCATTGAGAGAAATTGATATTGTTTTCAAAGTATCGCGATTAAAAATCATTTGAAATCACAGTTTTTTTTAAACAACAAACTAAAGACTCACTTTGTATTCGTTAAATACTACAGAAATAAGAGACAAAAAGGACACAAAAGCGAGTGAACCTACTCGACTTTAGAATAATATTATTACAAGCTGTTGTAAAGCGAAGTTGATACCGCATTAGGCTGATTGGCAGGCCTACTAAAAGCAAACTAGACTGTGAACAGTCCCCCTTTTCCCTCCAGACTCGGTCGAACGAGAGATTGTTTTTCTCTCGATCGACTGAGTCTGGAGGGAAAAGGGGGACTGTTCACAGTCTAAAGCAAACATCGTATAGTAGTTTTGTGTCACGGGACCTCAGTGACTAGTTGAGCTACAAATACCGTGTCAGTTATCTCAATAAACATACCTGACTTCTGAAGACCCAGAAAATAGCAGTCAACAATGGCTAAATCTTACTGAAGAAAACCCTTTTGAGAATATTTGTCGCGGGTGTTGCACACTTTTGCCACTAGAAACACACGTCTAATAAGCAGTAACAAAGCAACGAGACTTCTCGTAACAACGTAAGGGTGGCTTCTCTGTACAAACCAAAACAATACAAGAGATGATGCACTGTCTGTTTGCCCTTGCTTGACCGGCAGAGAGTTCAGTCGAGCTCGACATCGGTTTAGTTTGACCACAGGCGTAGTTCAACATGCACTAACTAACAAACTTTACCTTCACGCCTGGGGCAATTCATGAAGTCCATGACTGTATCAACACAATACGGTCTTGAGATGTTCACAAATTCTCTTCTTCTTCTCACAGAATTCAATTACTTTCAACAACAAAGAGAGATAGCACAGCGCGAGCAGGAACCAGAGGTGGATCTTATCGAGTCTTATCGGCAGTCAATGCTAGTTAGCGATTAATTTTTATCAAATCAGAGAACCGAACGTATCGTTGGGCTATCAGATCTACCACTGCTAATGGATTGAGGCCCCCGCTGAGTGGAATGATAAACATGAAGAATAAATACTCTACTAGGGGGGAGATGTGCTCTCAATGATTATAAGAGATACTGTACACATGGCTCAGTCATTGAGTTCTTAGCTAAATCTCACGAGTGCAAACTTCGAATTGAACAATCTGAAGTACAGTAAGGAGTAGCGCAAAACGATGCTTCTTTGAACCACTAATTCCGAGCCCCATTCAAACTAAGTGTTTACATTTCGTACTAGAATCCTGATTGGTTAATACAACTCAACATCAAGATGAAACGGAATATGATATTTTTTCATATCCAAGTAAGGAAAACTGGGCGGTATTTCCCCTCCCCCCAGAGCGCCGCTATGCAGCTTTACGCTTTTGAAAACACTTGGAAATCCACTACAAAGACTACAAGGAACAACCACAAGGACCATGCAGTTGTTATTTGCCATATGTCTATATCTTCACATGACATCATTTGTACCTCACAGCCATCTAATTAGGGTAGTATATATAGTTGCGAAAAATGATATGGCGAATCATGGTATTAGGATGTTTACACGAGCTGTCATTCGTGGTGTCTGAAACTTACAAGTGTTCTAAATCAAAAGCACTAAAAAAAACACATCTCACAGGGGCTGACGTCACGACCAAGTTTCAACAGTTTGACAGCATTATGTGGGATGACCCTCAGAATTGAAGAAATGAATGGAGGACAGAATACTTATCGCAGTCACTATCAAAGGCACACGAGTATCGCATGTGTGACTGACATGAGAGATATCAGTGGTACTTGGAATAATAACGAGCATGAGCAGATGCATGTCAAATAACAGCAAATATGGAAGAAGGTTCAATGGACAGAAATGGGAGCAGATGCCGTGCGGTGGCGTGCTATGACCGTGCCGTGTCTAAGCATTATGATTGGTTGAGCAATGATTTTGCGTGCTGTGATTGGTTGAATAGTGCCGTGTCTAAGCATTCTGATTGGTTGGGCAATGATTGCGCGTTGTGATTGGTTATTATTAGGGCTCGGGTTTTCTTTCCTCTGGAAGGCCCGAGTCTAAAAATGCAGGCCGTCGTCAACGTCGTCGTCGTTCTTTGACCCAATTGGCTTCTAACGCGCATGCGTCCTGTGCTGGCCGCTGAGCTGATGACTCAACGATTGCACGAATGAGAAAGTGATTGCTTCGCTTTAAATCAGGGATTATTCGAGGTACACCGAAAGCTCTAGAACTATGTTGTGTATGAAGAAGAAAACAACTTGAAATCCGCCATGTTGGAACCATGAGTTATCGTTCACTTTGCGATTGTATTCACTGTTTGTATTGTATTTTTGACTAGCGATGTAAACGAAATACAAAATATAGTTACCAAAAAAATATACGTTGTATTGGTCTTTGCTGAGTCCTTGGACTACTTGCTTCATGTAACATTGTTTTTGACCATTTAGATCTATACATTAGATCCAACGTTTTCTAGCAGGATACTCGTACACGGCTTTTGCTACTTCTCAAGTCTTCTTAAAAATATAAGTATTAAGCCGTACATGTGTGAGGGAAGTCATCTCATTGAAGCCGTTACATTATACACGAAATATTGTTTGTAGTAAAAAATAAATGCATCACAGATGTTCATCAACTATTGAACTTTAGTTCTTGGCAATATTTACACTTCCGTGCTCGAATATCGTCAAAATAGTAGAGAAAATATACTACATGTATTTAATCATGGGTTGATTGATGTACATGATAATTACGCATGCATATTCTACCGAGTCACGCAACGAGTGACCAACACTGTTTAGTCACGCTGCGATGTCTATATTTAATTGTGTTCAGCACTATTTTTTGCACTATTTTCTGAAACAGTTCCCTAAAACCTAAGGATGTTTTTCGATTGTATTTTTGCCGTTTACTGACCCATTCTGAACTGGCATTGTTAACTGTGGAAATTCTGTTTTAATTAAATTGTGCAAGTAATAGGCTAAATCTACTTCTGTATGACGATACAAATAACCGGGAAATCACATTTTAAAATCTATCAAAATAGCTTTATTATGAAGCCCGAGTTCACGCTAGTAGAGCGTCTAGTTACTCGGGCACTTCTGGCACTTCCGGAGGAAGCCCGAGTTATAAAATGTTTTTTTTTTCGTTGGCCACAAACGGGTCGAATAGTTCCGAACGCGTATCGAATTAAATCCGAAGTATTGTTCGCTCTACGAATGCAGGCTATCGGCGACGGATTTCATTTTCCAGTAGATTTTGTTTTGGTAGACCCGTCTTTGCTTCGATTCTTTGTAATTTTGTTTAGAAAAAAATAAAGATTATGAGTTGTTTATCACTTTGTGCTATTAATTGTCTCAAAAAAGTATCTAAAAGGTGTGTTTGGGTGGTTTGGGGGCTTCTAGATTGGCCCGCGTAGTTTTCACGGCCTCACTACGTCCCGACTACGTGTATAACGAAGGGCATTTTTATCGTAAAATCGAATTTGATGAACAAAACACACACGAGGTTGATATAAGAAGACCTTTATGCATACCTTGGAGTATTTTCTGGCCAAAAATCATATTCTAAGAGATGAAAAATGCTAGAACTACTAGTGGTGAATGCCCGCCATTTTTCCCCCTATCCAGATTGACCTATAGACCGGTAAATAACTTTTTTTTCCTTTTAGTGATAATTTTCTCCAAGTGTTAGTCATGATTATTCAAAACGTCAACTGAAAAAAAACCCGACAACAACAAAGCACACAACAACAACAACAACAACAAAATCAAATTGTGTTGTTAGGATATCTGACCGTGGTCAGTGATAGAAATTACCATAGCAACACATTACCATAGCAACACATTACTAGCAACACATTACCATAGCAATACATTACCATAGCAACCCATTTTCTCAAGACCCTGAACAAAGATTCCTGCTACTGGATATAATCTTACCTTCCATAGCTGTCATGGAAAATCTGAATTGATCCTATTGGACAAAAAATGAATAGTACTTTAACTAACGGCAGTATTAAAATTACATTTAAAATGTAATTCTGTGGTGATTAAAAAACTTCATCTCATAAGATATGGGATTATTGCTCCCTTAATTATAGTTGAATCACAAGTGGAAATAAATTTTAATAACTTACTTAAAAGTTCCCAAATATAATAAAAAGAATAAATAATATTATTGAATTGATTGGTATAATATAATGGTAATAGTGTAAGAACATTTATATGATATGTAATAAAAAATTCATGAATTTTTTTTTTAATTGGCTAATTAATCTGTAACATGTACTAACAGGGGTTTCATTAATTTTTAAAGTAGCTGTACGAGATGCTCAAAGTAGCCATATACTCAATTTTGTTTTATAGATCTAGACAATAATTAGTTAAAAAAGTATGATCATACACTGACAAAAGTAGCTGCCGGTGGAGGAATGGCAAATAACCGCCGGAGCTCCGGTAGCCTGCGTAGCGGCCCTATTAAGGGGCAGGGGCACGGGATTGGGGAAGGAAAGGAGGAGGAGGTGGATTGGGGAGAGGAGGGGGAAGAGGAGGAAGGGGAGGGGAATTAGGGCCTGCAATGAAACCCTCATTTTTCTCCTTATGCCCCCCAATTAATATTCAAGATTGCAAAAGAAATAAACCAATCAAAATCGTCGTCTGTTTGCACTGTGAAGTGTGAAAATATGTTGCTACCGGAAACTCGCCACGTATTTCTCCAGCATGTGAAATGAAGTTCTAAAGTTATAAGTAAGCGAGGGAGAAAATCAAAAGAAAATAATCCAAATCTGTTCTGCCATCTGTGTAAATGTAGTTGTTGGTGAGATTAGGCAATTCTGTGCAATCCTGTCTGAAGTTATATGCAAACCTTGTGGTAGGAAAATCAAGGCTTTGGTTTCTGGTTATGAATTTGTAAAGACATTAATTGACAAATCGTCCGATGCTGTTGATATCCATGTTTGAAATGTTTGTTGGTCAATTGTTGTGACTGTTACTTATCAATCAAGTCATTGAGATCGATTTTCAACTAGACAATAGAAGCGAATGATTGACAGGCATTTGACCAATGGGAATGTTATGTCTGGAAATGTGGACGTAAAATATGAGGAATGTGGGGGTTTCATTGCAGGCCCTAATCCCCCTCCCCCTCCTCTCCCCAATCCCCCTCCTCCTCCTTTCCTTCCCCAATCCCCTGCCCCTTATGGCCGCTATGCAGGCTAGAGTTCCGGCGGTAACGAGCTTCTGTTGAAACCCTGTTGTACATCGCAACTTACAAATTTGGGATTACCATATTTGATCAAATAAGCCCACTCTCGATTAAGTGCCCCCTCCTCGATTATGCGCCCCCCTCGATTAAGCGCCCACTCTTGATTAAGGGCCTCCTCGATTAAGGAACCCCCTCGATTAAGTGCTCCCCCTCGATAAAGTGACCCCTCCTCGAGTGCCCCCTCTGGCTAAGTCTGACCAGGAAGAGGATGTGGATGAGGTGATGTGGAATGAACTATACCCTTGCATGTCATGTTTAAAAATAAATAAAAGCTACATCGTAGAAAACAAACTCTGAGTCCTACTAAGTTATTTTGCTATTAGCACACCCCTTGATTAAGTGCCCCCCTTGAACAAAAAAATTGAAATAAAATACCATAATATGACCATCTGAGTTTTCAAAAAGCTCAAACTACATTTTAAAAGCCCAATTTCAGACTTCAAAAACAATCCCAATTTTTCACTCAAATCCATATGATTATATACCTATATACTCACAGCTACATGTATATAGCTAATTGCATAATCCTTGTCGGGATGAAAATCATGAAAGCTATGACCAAAAGGAATTCTGGGAAATTAAAACTCTCAAATAACAACGTCAAATCATCGACCTTTTTATCCAGACTTGTAGGATCTTAGTTAAATAGCTCATATACCTTCAAAACTACGAGAACATTGAATATGTCTGTATGTTAAGCGGGCCATGAACTGATTTCCCATCCATCCTTGCGGTCTCAGCTTCTATGATTTATGATTTTCAACCCGACATTTATGATTATGCAATTAGCTATATACTGCGGATAGAAGCTACAGCGTTCGACAAAAGTCCACGAACACTTAGCTCTACAGTGACCCCCTTTCCCCCAGTACAAAGTTGGTTTTCAATCTGCTGCGCTCTGATCATTTGCTAAGTCTTCAACATTGGAGATGGGGGTAGGGGGTGTTCGCGATACTTTTGTCGACCACTGTAGCTAGTACATGTACATGCAGAGTGATTGGCAGACTTACTAATGGCAGAGGTGCAATCACAAAAGGAGAGGTGTTTTCATCAATGACATTTAGTGATTCCTGTTCCAGTTCCTTAACAACAGAATAAACAAGAATTAGACCTCTTTGAAATACAAAGAAATGTTAATGAAAATAATTTATGAATCTAATGTAGTTGCTATGTTATAATATTGTACTAAATGTACGTGTAATGTGTCAATTATTATCAGTGGTATTATAACATATGTATGTAAGAGTTACCACACAAGTACAGCTCAAGCGTACCCCCTTAAGGCTCCACTAATGATTTCATTGATTTTTCGTTTCGAGCTTCTGTTTATAAAACGAAGACTATTCAAAACAAGAATGAATTCACTACTCGAATTCTGATTGGATTATTTAACAATTGGCCCTCCTTATATAGACAAGCTCCACAGGAAGACCAACTGGGAAGCTTTTTGTACACAAAGATGGTGCCTATAGCTAGCTGTTAGAAACTTACAAGCGAGCTTTAATTACGAGCCACTTAAAGTGCTTCCAAAACTATTGAGGGAAAATATTATAGATTTATATAATCATGGCTACAGCATAAGGAAAATTTGGCGAGATATAAAGGTGTCAAGGCGCTGTGTTATGTCAATCATTTTGAGCGCCATGGAACTGTCATTCCCTTTTTGCATGGAGGTAGTGATCCCTAAATAATAACGTCTTGCAGTGTATTGATATTTGGAAACTCTTGAAGCCCAGAATTTATGCTAGAGATATTCAAAACAATGAGGGCCAATTATTGAATAATCCAATCAGAATTCGAGTAGTGAATTCATTCTTGTTTTGAATACTAAAGTCTTCGTTTTATAAACAGAAGCTGGAAGTGAATAATCAACTCAATTTTCCAATAATGAAATCATTAGTGGAGCCTAGGGGGATACGCTTGAGCCATTTCGACTGTAGTTAAACCAATTTTGTAAAAAATAAGTTGTCTATATTACCCTTTGAAAGCCTTGTAGCTCACTTAACATTTTCTCAATGTCATCATCACTCTCATCTCCTGAAGCAGCCACATCTATCTCATCAACATCAACATTATCTGTACTGTTGCTTGGAGTGATGTCTTCACTTGGGGTGATGTCGTTACTTGGGCTGTCTTCACTTGGGGTGACATCTTCACTTGGGGTGATGTCGTTACTTGGGCTGTCTTCACTTGGGGTGACATCTTCACTTGGGGTGATGTCGTTACTTGGGCTGTCTTCACTTGGGGTGACGACATCTTCACTTGGGGTGATGTCATTACTTGGGCTGCCTTCACTTGGGCTGTCTTCACTTGGGGTGACATCTTCACTTTGGGTGATATTGTTACTTGGGGTTTCCTCTGGATTTTCTACTGCCAAACCATCCATCTTTTTAGGATGACTTAATTGCCTTAAACAATCATTAAAAACAATTAGATTGTCTCTTTGTTTTTACTTGAATAAACTAGAGGGTGCCAAGCAATGTGATGGATGACCGGAAATATCTGGTTCTATTAAAATGTTATTACTCAGGCACTTCCGGAGGAAGCCCGAGTTATAAATTGCGCTTTCTTTTTTTTTTTTTTTTTCCGTCGGTCACAGAATGCGAAGTATTTGATCGTATTGGTACACCAAATGTGAAGTATTTTATCGTATCGAGTTTCAAGATGACTCAGCAGATAAGGGAGCGAGCTACATTCTGTCCCTGAATTCGTGGAAAACCGCTCTAATTGCTAAACAAACGACACACAGGACTCAAGTAGATATTTAATCTTAGTTTTGAAAGCAGTTTTAGATCTTCAAGATATTGAAAGGTCAGGATTCTAGTTCATCGTTCAACAATTGAACTCAAAAACTATCATGATCTCGCTATGCCATTCAAATAAATCCCTATAGAGACTGAATATTATTTGGCCTTGCATTTCTGTCTGAAAGTGTATTCCTAACCGATGTGAAATAGCGATGTCTGCGGCTTGGGAAAACTCGTAAAACAATGACACCGACATGCAACTGTCATTGTCATAATGCCCGATCGAGTATATAGGCAAAGAGACAGCAGCTTGTTAAAGCAGAATTTCCACGCTCAAAACAGGTCAGTGAACGGCAAAAATACAATCGAAATCAAAACGTCATTACATTTTAGGGATCTAGCTGTTACAAAAGAAGACGCTCAATGAGCGTATAGTCAGGCATTATGACAATGACAGTTGCGTGACGAGGGAGACTATTTGTGTCGATGAGCATCGATAAAGTTCTCCGATTCGTCGAGGTACGTCTACAGTACGTACTTAAACGTACTCGAGGTTGCATATTCATGGTCGCCACAAACGGGTCGAATAGTTTCCGAATGCCTATCGAACTAAATCCGAAAGTATAATTTGCTCAAACGGATCAAATAATTTCCGAGCGTATATCGAACTAAACCCGAAGTATTGTTCGCTCAGGGCAAATACTGAGATAGTGCTAAGTCATCGTCTTCGACAACTAGAAGTGGTATAAAGTCAGTAGGAAAGAAGCAGTTGACCTGTGCAGAAGAGAAATTATGTTGTATCCAAGGCAAGCCATCCATCAGTTCCTCTTAAATACGCTCTCACATACAAACGCATACGCCGATTCGTGTAGGCCCACTCTAAAAGATGTTGAGCGTTTTCGAAAGGGCCTTTACAAAGAGGTTATTAGCGCCATCTAAATATGAATATGCAAACTCAACTGCACTTCCCCACAACATATTGAATAACACATAAGGACGATTCGGATATTTTTCTCTATGCTCACCCATACATAGTCTTCCTCGTCACGCAACTGTCTTTGTCCTTGTCATAATGCCCAAGTGTACGCTCATTGAGCGTCTTGTTATTATTATTATTATTATTATTAGGTATTGACCTGACTGCTGAAGACTGCAAGCAAGTCCCTTTATTTCCCTTGGTCTTTGGTGTACAGATCAAATACAACACATAGGGACCAAGGAAAATCTTGCTCAAAGTCTACATACATTATGATTGTTGAAAACTGTTGCTGACAGTAAACACATTCAGTATATTTACACTTTTATGGAATTAAGCTACAGTTTACATGTAGTACAATGTAGGCTTTATAAAAGGTATATATCATGGACATATTGTGATAATTAATAAATAATTTAAAACAAAATCAAGAGCATCTACTTACTTAGATGCAAATATATACCTTCGACAATATATACAAATATTATTATATTATATTTAGTATTTTTTTAGATCCTACAAAGAACATTGTTTTGTTTTCTGCTCAAAGCATATAGTCCATTTGACTGACTATATATCAGCTCGTTTTTAAGCTACAATACCACAATCGCTTAAAATTACCACAGTATGGAATGAAGAATTATGATGTATTTATTCAATGATTTGACTACTAGTCAAATGGTATTATTTTCGATATTATTAATACTACTACTACAGTGCCTAGTATTGAGATTATAAGTGTCATTTGTGATCAATCATTGATCCCTACTGTGCTCATAAAGACAATATACTATAGCTCAGTAAACAAGCCATTGAAAACCTTCAAAATTGAAACAGTTCTGAGCTTGACACAAAAGTATTTCACTTTCTAAAGCGAAACAAATATAGGGGATATCGGTCAATATTGAGATGGCCTACTTAAAACATCTATATGATCGAAGGAAAATAATAAAGGAAGGCAATAGACATTATTCTTGCATTTATAGCGTGATTATTTAGCTTCAGGTGGGATTTTTAGACTCAATACGTTACATCAATCATCGGTAATAAGTATTTAACAATATAATATGATCTTTTACCACCGACCTTCGCTTGCTTTTCCATTTGGATTTAAAATTACGAAGCATTTCACAAAGACTACGATGAATCGATAAATTTGATGTTCATGAAGGATCGTGTGTTCGATCGCCGAGGGAATATGTTACGATCAATGCGGTGAGGCAATCAACTGATCAACTGATACTCTGAGATTATGGTTTGCCATTCCAAAGCTTTTAGACCGGGCCAATTACACTGCATGTAGTTTGACAGCGACATAAAGCAAATGAATAATGCGAAAAGAAGCAATCTAATTCAAGGATTACAATCAAAAAGTCAATAATTCAATGAAATCATTCAGTATATATGAACAATCTGAAATACTTACAGAATTTGAATTGGTTGAGGAGCCATTAATCCTAAAATAATCTCTGTTGTTGCGTATAATTATTGATGGCCTTGTTCTACATGCAAATGATGCAAGATTGACCAGTTCATTCACTTTTATTTCCTAACATTCACCAACAAATTTACTTTGACCCCGAATATCTAGCAAACTCCTCCCAAGTCTGGATTACCTTTGAACGGAAGAGTGTGACAGGGCGAAAACTACCCAAATTCCAAAATTTATGAAGCCTTACTGTAGGATTGGTTGACACTACTCACCTCTGTCTATGTGCCAAATATGTGATCGATCCACAAAAACTTGAGAATTCTTGGGGGAATTTTAGGAGTTTATAAATGACGCTTACAAATGTTGTTCTTCTTCAGCATGTTTTGAAATGTTGAGGCATGTCACAAGGCCGTGAGGCCCTGGGGCTGTTGATTGGGAAATTAAACCAATGACGTAACTGATGTAAATCATCTACGTAGAAGGGTGGAGACAGGAAGTGTGGGTCGCTACTGCAAAGGGAACACATTCTGAAAGAAATTCATCACAAAGAAAGATCAGCCAATAAAACATTGATCACAATGTGTCATCATGAGTCACTGGACGTCACAATATTCAATGTATGGATTTCCTTTGACACCAGAGTCGACCACACACTCACTTACTGCACTCCCATGTGTCCATGTATATTTTTGCCCCCGCAGACTTTTGTTTTGGCAGGAATCCAAAACGTTAACCCGAGGAGGCATAATATTATATAGAAGTCCCTGTAGGTGGTATGGGGGGGGGGGGGGGGGGGGGGGGGGGGGGGGGGGGGGGCATGACTAGGCGAGAATTTACTTCATTAAGAGTACGCAATACTCCAGTTTCGCGTTGTTTAGAGATGACCGCTGTCTATGACAAAAGACGCATTTGTACAGGCTTAGCCTCGATTCAGAAAACAGTCCGTGCAATTCAAAAATGTTTCTATTGTTTCATGTCAGCATTTTTTCGTGTTCTTGTTGATATTTGTGAATAATTTACACTGACTCGAGGCTAACTCTGTACAAATGCGTACTAGTTGTCAATAAGTACAGCGGTTACAGCGGGATCTGTGAACGCGAAAAGGGACTATTTGCCTAAGCCGCGGCTTATGGACTCCTGAAGCGGTTAATAAATATATTTTTTAATATTTTTTTCCCTTTAAAATTCCAAAATTTTCAAATCAGTTAATCTCGATATTTTGCAACGATAGAAAAGACAAGGGAAAACAAACGGTAAAAAGAAGATACGTTATAAAAAAATGTTGGTGTAGGATCTAGATATGTATAGCCAACGGTTTAACGTATTTTAGTCGTGACGTCAGAACCCATGTAATCAGTCAGCACGAACGGATAGTCACGATGAACTGCTACAGCCGCTAACATGAGGTAAATCGGATTCGTTATTTAGCTGTAATAACGTCATTTGGCAGTGATATATATATATATTACATCGTTGTAATTCCGTCAGTTTAAGCACAGGTAGCCCAACCTCTACTAGTACTCACACAGGTAGCCCAAGCTCTACTCATGGCAGCGCCAATCAGTTTTATTGGAAATCCTAAAAACACAATTTCTCTGAAAATTCTGAATAAAGTTTACTAAAACAATCACAATGTGTTTTACTATATATTCTTCACATCTGGAGTGAATTTCAGCTCATCTTAATCATTTTGGGTATTTGTTTTCCCCTTATATGTATACTGTGACAAGGTAGGAATCAAAGCACGAAAAAACGAATTCAAACGGCCACAGTACAAATTCAAGCGTTTATTTCTCCAAAAAAGGTTTACATCCAAAATTGAAACTCATCACAGCTTGAATAGACAATATATACATCTGAATATCCCCAAAACATAATCCTACCTCTTTCCACGAAATCTAGAAATGATCTCCAAACACGAAAATCCATCGTTGAAAATCATCAAAACAGGCGTGACCTAAAAAAGTCGGGTACAGCAGTGACAACTAAATACACCTCACCGGGCGTAGGGAAGGGTAAAATGTAGTGTCGAATGCGTTCTTCATCCCCTACCCGCTAAGGCGAAACCATTTTAGGTTAAGTTCTGTCCCCAGTCATCCTAGAGAGAAGCAGATCTTACAATTTCTTGCCAAATATCTCGTTCAGTGGAGAAAGGCATCTGCTAATAAACGTGCCAAGATGTGCGGAAATGCCCAGTTGTGTTTGAAGCTTCAACAGCTAAAGGAAGATCATGTACGACAAGGGCACTACTTCTTAGAATACCTGATGTTCGCTTGTGAGCCCACCTGTAAGTCTTGCGAACAGGAAGGGTGTACAGCAGGGGTTCCTGCAAATTGGTTTCCTGTTCCCGGTCTTGGCGACACCCCAGCCTCACCGCGAGGGTACATCTTTCATCTAATGTGACCAGATGAAGATCTACCTCAAGCAGCATAATTTACAGGTTAGTGGAAGTAAAGCCGGCGGCACTGGTAGCGCGAGTTCTTCATTACTCTCGTGGCGATCCATCTTACTCACCGGAAACACAAGAAGGCGAAGAAACAATTAGTTCCAATGTTAATGACTCGGAATTGCAATCCAGTAATTCAGAAGAAGACTCCGATTCGCATTCAGATGAATCAGAAATGGATGGCTTTGTATAATGGAGGGTTTGGTGGTGGGGGAGGCGGACATTATTTCGCACCCAATAATAAGAGATCTGGAGAGGGGGGGGGGTAATTCAGATGAGAACTAAATTTTGTTTTGGAATGGGGGGGGGGGGGGGGACTACCTATTTCTCGCTATATGAAGCTCGTTATTCAGCCCATTATTGCACAGCCCCTAAGTAGCTCGCGGGTTCGAGTCACTGTCCGCGGGACCCGATTTTTCTTTGAGATTCTGCAATCCTGGACAAAAATGTTGGGAATGTGCATGTATGTATTTCTATATTAAGGGTATTCATTTTGAAATCACGGACAAATCCTGCAATCTGATTGGCTAAAAATGGTGCGATTAAATCATTAATCATATTCATTTTGAAATCACTAGTAAATCCTGCAATCTGATTGGCTAAAAATGGTGCGATTAAATCATTAATTGCACTATTTTGGATCATTAATTGCACTATTTTGGATCATTAATTGCACCATGCTCGAGGATCCAGCGGTTTTTGTCCGCGCTCCGAAGTCACCGAGCCGAAAAACCCGCTGGATAAAACCTGCTATTACGAGTTCTGTGGCGTGATACGAATCTTGATTTTGATTGGCCCTCTTTTTGAGGGTAAAAAAGAGGGCCAATCAAAACTCGACCATAATTTTCAAAAATAGCGTCCATGTTGACGGATGTTTTAAAGAAATGCATTTGCGTGATGCGATCGATCACGTACTCTACTTCTTCCCCGGGATCGATTTCCTAAAGCCAGAACAGTTCATGGACCTTCATGGTTCTCGAAGCGTTTAATTATCGTTTAAAAAAAAAAGTAATGATATGTATTTGCACAGCTACCGACAGGATATGGCAAAAGCTTGATATTTTTGCTAGTGATATCCAATCCTTAGCGCTGGTAAATGTGTTTTTTTTTTTTGGGAGGCCAGAAACGATTTGAAGCTACAAGTACGTATACCGCCAACTGAAAGAATACGCACCACGAGTACAGAATACAGAGTTTTCAGCGTATATATCATTATGAACAATCTGGACTTCAGTTATCACTTCATTTTTGACATTTCTTTAGGGTCTGAAATGCGAGCTATACTAAATCCGCTTGAGAGCGTATCACGCCCCAGAACTCGTACTAGTAGGTAATTTATCCAGCGGGTTGTTTCGGCCGGTGACTTCGGAGCGCGGACAAAAACCGCTGGATCCTCGAGCATGTAATTGCACCAATTTTTTAATTTTTTTTATTTTCGCACAGAAACTCTAATTTTATTAAATTCAAACGATTCTTCATAAAAAGTAATTTGTAATTTAGAATGAAAGAGTTGTATTTTAGGCATCAAAATTATTCTTATTATTGCAACTTACCACCTAAATATAACGAGTGTATTTTTGAAAGATTTCAAAATGAATATGATTAATAGGTAATTAACTTCGTGTCGTGCAATTTTGAATGAAATCATACTCGTGATAACAAATTGCACTCCCGCTACGCGGTCGTGCAATTTTGTAATCACTCGTATGATTTCAGACCAAATTGCACTCCACTCAGTTCTATTACCATTACAAATATAACGAGTGTATTTGAAAAGATTTCAAAATGAATATGATTAATAGGTAATTGAACTTCGTGTCGTGTAATTTTGGTCTGAAATCATACTCGTGATAACAAATTGCACTCAGTCCCGCTACGCGGTCGTGCAATTTTGTAATCACTCGTATGATTTCAGACCAAATTGCACTCCACTCAGTTCTATTACCATTACTAATTGGACAGTTGTAATCGGACAGTTGCAAGAGCCAATCACATTACATCTTTCAGTAAAATGCGCGCGCTATCACGCAATCGCTACGCTATCGAGCGCGAGCTCAAGACATTTTTCACTAACTTTTCTCGCTTTTTCACCAAAATATGTCATTGTTTTGGGGCATTTTAGCATTGTTTATCATGAAGATCTTTTTTCTCGAAAATTGTAATGGTTATGATTAATTGGTAACAGGACTTCGTGTCATCCAATTCTGTCTGTAATCATACACGTGATAAACAAATTGGACTCCCGCTACGCGGTCGTCCAATTTTGTTTATCACTCATATGATTACAGACCGAATTGGACTCCACTCAGTCCTATTACCATTATTAACCGACACGTTCCAAGACCGTGGGAACATCTCCAACCCCCCGTATAACACCCCCTCTCCCCCTGACAATGTTGTTCATGTCTTTCGTGCACCCAGACACACCTCTCCGACCAACATTGACTAGGGGGAGGAAGAATTACAAATGTCTCGTCGTTTAAAATAAAATGAAAAACAAATGAAAAATTACCAACAGGTTTTGTCCCATGCTCGAGGACCAGCGGTTTTTGTCCGCGCTCCGAAGTCACCGGCCGAAAGACTTCGGAGCGCGGACAAAAACCGCTGGATCCTCGAGCATGGTTTTGTCCAGGATTGTGGGTTTTATCAGTTAGAATTTTTTTTGTCACTTTTTTTTATTCGGTAAAGTTTATTTTTAAATTATTCTTTTTTCTTTTAGTTTCTGGGGGTTTGTTTCGGTAAAGTTTATTTTTAATTTCTTTTATTTTCCATTTAGTTTCTGTATTTTTTTCCGATATATTTTCGACTATTTTAGGAACCCTGTTTCCCGAACGCACGACCGAGATGTATTATGGGTAATCACGGAACTACTCATGCCCGACAGGCAGCATTTCCCCTTTTAGTGTTAAAGTCTTTTACCACCGAACTACAGGTAAAATATTGCACCGGTTGCATTCTTTACAAGTCGAAAGTGGCCAAAACTGCCTTAGTAGGTCCTGTACGCATTTTTATATAACACAGGTTACTCCCAGAATCAGCGCTGCACCAAAGAAATATGATTGACAGCAACCGCAGTTATGAACTGATGGTGAGTCCAGGGAGGGAAGGGAGAGGAATAGTGAGGGCTTATGATTGGTTTTTTAAAAGTTTTTCCCAGAGCTGAATCACGGTATTTGTTTCGAGGGTGCGCCTAATAGATGAGGTGCGTCTTATACGCTCGTGTATATTCGAACAAGGCGTTATTATTTACATTATCTTTTCTATCGACAAATATTATTCGATAGAAATGCAGCCAAACATATGGTCTGTTTTCTTAAAATGGGTCTTGTTGACGAAGACCCCTTTTGTAATAATAGTTCTCAATTATTGTGCTCCTAGCAACAAATTGACCCAAAAATGAAAACCAACACCAAACTGAAGCGTTCTGAGTTTCTTGATTGTGCGCATGCCCGAACTGCAATGAATGTGTACCTGTTTCACCTCTCAGTACTCCATCAAGACTGATTAGAAGGTCTGTACACAGACTATGTCGGTTTGAATGATAACGAATGAACGATTAAAAAAACGTATTTTATTTGAATTCTTGAGTTGCAATAAACTACTTACATATCGTGGGTTGACCATTACAATGTTCTATACAGTTCATCTAACTATATCGAAATCAGTCAAGATTTGTAGACTTTAAACAAGCAAAGAGCCTTTCATTTGTAAGTCCACAAAACTAAATGTCCTCAATATCGCTCAATCAGACGTGAAAACTGCGACGAACACCCTTCCTCCAGTCTAAGTCGAACGAGAGTACTACACGCGTCCACTCTCGTTCTACTGAATCTGGAGGGAGAAGAAAGTCATCTAGATAAAATATCTCGTTTGTTTATGTAAGTGATGAGTATGCATGTCATGACTTGATCATAACTAGATTATGGGTTAAGAAATGATACCTTTTTAAGCTTGCATTTTTTTTTTTTTCAATAATTAAGTAAACCATTCTTTCTATTTTATACATGTACTATTATACAATTACAACTTCTGTGCCGCGTCTTTCATGTTTTCCCACGTTGATTTACCCTGGACAAAGAGAGAGATCAAAGATTACGAATCGCTTAGAGTACAAACGGGTTATGGCTCTTCTTATGGCGTTATATTTCGGGCTACCTGTGTATTATTTGACCGGGAGGGACTAATTCAACAGCTTTATTCCTGTGGTTTAGCGCGCGAAATAAATATTTTAATTTAACAATAGCCTCAGAAGAACTAGTTAGGCTACCTGTGGTACGTACATTAGTTTATTTCTAACACTGAATAATAGCCTCAGAAGAACTAGTTGGGCTACCTGTGGTACGTACACTAGATTATTTCTAACACTGAATAATAGCCTCAGAAGAAATAGTTGGGCTACCTGTGGTACGTACACTAGTTTATTTCTAACACTGAATAATAGCCTCAGAAGAACTAGTTGGGCTACCTGTGGTACGTACATTAGATTATTTCTAACACTGAATAATATCCTCAGAAGAAATAGTTGGGCTACCTGTGGTAGTACACTAGATTATTTCTAACACTGAATAATAGCCTCAGAAGAACTAGTTGGGCTACCTGTGGTACGTACACTAGTTTATTTCTAACACTGAATAATAGCCTCAGAAGAACTAGTTGGGCTACCTGTGGTACGTACACTAGATTATTTCTAACACTGAATAATAGCCTCAGAAGAAATAGTTGGGCTACCTGTGGTACGTACACTAGATTATTTCTAACACTGAATAATAGCCTCACAAGAACTAGTTGGGCTACCTGTGGTACGTACACTAGATTATTTCTAACACTGAATAATAGCCTCAGAAGAACTAGTTGGGCTACCTGTGGTACGTACACTAGATTATTTCTAACACTGAATAATAGCCTCAGAAGAAATAGTTGGGCTACCTGTGGTACGTACACTAGATTATTTCTAACACTGAATAATAGCCTCAGAAGAAATAGTTGGGCTACCTGTGGTACGTACACTAGTTTATTTCTAACACTGAATAATAGCCTCAGAAGAACTAGTTGGGCTACCTGTGGTACGTACACTAGATTATTTCTAACACTGAATAATAGCCTCATAACTAGTTGGGCTACCTGTGGTACGTACACTAGATTATTTCCTAGCCTCAGAAGAACTAGTTGGACTACCTGTGGTACGTACACTAGTTTATTTCTAACACTGAATAATAGCCTCAGAAGAACTAGTTGGGCTACCTGTGGTACGTACACTAGTTTATTTCTAACACTGAATAATAGCCTCAGAAGAACTAGTTGGGCTACCTGTGGTACGTACACTAGATTATTTCTAACACTGAATAATAGCCTCAGAAGAACTAGTTGGGCTACCTGTGGTACGTACACTAGATTATTTCTAACACTGAATAATAGCCTCAGAAGAAATAGTTGGGCTACCTGTGTGTGGTACGTACACTAGTTTATTTCTAACACTGAATAAAGCCTCAGAAGAACTAGTTGGGCTACCTGTGGTACGTACACTAGTTTATTTCTAACACTGAATAATAGGGCTACCTAGTGGTACCTGTGGTACGTACACTAGTTTATTTCTAACACTGAATAATAGCCTCAGAAGAAATAGTTGGGCTACCTGTGGTACGTACACTAGATTTATTTCTAACACTGAATAATAGCCTCAGAAGAACTAGTTGGGCTACCTGTGGTACGTACACTAGTTTATTTCTAACACTGAATAATAGCCTCAGAAGAAATAGTTGGGCTACCTGTGGTACGTACACTAGTTTATTTCTAACACTGAATAATAGCCTCAGAAGAACTAGTTGGGCTACCTGTGGTACGTACACTAGATTATTTCTAAACTGAATAATAGCCTCAGAAGAAATAGTTGGGCTACCTGTGGTACGTACACTAGTTTATTTCTAACACTGAATAATAGCCTCAGAAGAACTAGTTGGGCTACCTGTGGTACGTACACTAGTTTATTTCTAACACTGAATAATAGCCTCAGAAGAACTAGTTGGGCTACCTGTGGTACGTACACTAGTTTATTTCTAACACACTGAAAGAAATAGGGCTCCCTGTGGTACGTACACTAGATTATTTCTAACACTGAATAATAGCCTCAAAGAACTAGTTGGGCTACCTGTGGTACGTACACTAGATTATTTCTAACACTGAATAATAGCCTCAGAAGAAATAGTTGGGCTACCTGTGGTACGTACACTAGTTTATTTCTAACACTGAATAATAGCCTCAGAAGAAATAGTTGGGCTACCTGTGGTACGTACACTAGTTTATTTCTAACACTGAATAATAGCCTCAGAAGAACTAGTTGGGCTACCTGTGGTACGTACACTAGTTTATTTCTAACACTGAATAATAGCCTCAGAAGAAATAGTTGGGCTACCTGTGGTACGTACACTAGTTTATTTCTAACACTGAATAATAGTCTCAGAAGAACTAGTTGGGCTACCTGTGGTACGTACACTAGTTTATTTCTAACACTGAATAATATCCTCAGAAGAAATAGTTGGGCTACCTGTGGTACGTACACTAGTTTATTTCTAACACTGAATAATAGCCTCAGAAGAAATAGTTGGGCTACCTGTGGTACGTACATTAGTTTATTTCTAACACTGAATAATAGCCTCAGAAGAACTAGTTGGGCTACCTGTGGTACGTACACTAGATTATTTCTAACACTGAATAATAGCCTCAGAAGAACTAGTTAGGCAGAGAGAGAGAGAGAGAGCAACATAGTACGTACTTACCAATTTACATAGTTTTATTTGCGTCCTGACATGTGCTGCTAAAATAGCTTTTAAATCTTTTACTTGTTGCTTTTTAAATCTTTCAAAGTCATTATTTGCTTCATCTACAAAGTCGCTGGAAGCAGATAGAGTGCATAAAATTAATATGATAAGCAACATCAATAATAATACAGTTGAACCTCTGGTTTCGACCACCGTAAGCGACTAGTAAGCGACCACCTCTCCTAAGCGACTAGTTCTCCAAAATACCAAAAGTTCAGTTCCAAGTCAAATCACTACAGTTGGAACCTGTCGTTAGCAACCACCTCTCATAAGTGACCACAAAGCTTGACATTTTGGGTGGTCGCAACTGGAGGTTCAACTGTAATATAAATAACAATAATCTACTTTACTATGTAGAGTACTTGTAGATGCATCAAGAGTCTCCATATTATTGTTCCAAGCAAAATTGCAGGCACTTCTGCTATATTGCTTGATTTCAGAATTTGTATCAGTTGAATTGTAGACTGCAAACAGTCTCTCTTTTCCCTCCAGACTCAGTCAAGAACACAATAACCCCCTCCCCCACTCTCCCCAATCCTCGCACATTCATAATTACATGTACAGTGTAATCTAGCTGAAAAATTTTCACGTTTTCATTAGAATTCACTCTGCTTGATAGCATATTGTGTTCTGTGTTTGACCACCATTTTTGGCAAGATAATGAGGTTCATGGACTTTTGTCAACTGATTGAAACCCAGCAATTGAGCACAATCTCTCCATACAACAGTCATAACCAACCTTGTACACAGAATATATGAATACAAGTAAACTTACTCTAGTTCCTCCTTTCACGTTTGTACATACAACAGTCATATAACCAAGCTTGTACACAGAATATATGAATACAATCAACCTACTCTAGTTCCTCCTTTCACGTTTGTACATACAACAGTCATATAACCAACCTTGTTCACAGAATATATGAATAATACAATCAACTTACTCTAGTTCCTCCTTTCGCGTTTGTACACTTGCTTCTGCTTCAGCGATCTGCTCTTCCAGAGTTGCTATTTTTGAGTCAAGTGTCTCTGAGGACTCAGCTCCAAATATCATGGACGATAGTCCCTTGAACGACAGGCTACTAGTCTTGGCTGGTGATGTGTTGCCATCTGCTGATTTCTGTGAGGAGTTTAAAAAAAACTGAGCTTATGATCAAGCTGAAAACATCGTGTCTGTGTTCATGTTAAAGAGGAGAACATATCTGTGTTCTTGGGGTACATGTATGTTATAAAATCACCTGTATCTAGTGCGCAAATTATTCACATGAGATTGAGAGATGCATGTTAATTAATAATAATAATAAAAATAATGAAAACATAAGATTCAAGGGATTGATTCTAGTCAAAACTGAAGCAAGGAAAAGGTACAGAAATAGTGAAAGTTAAAGCTGTATGGAACTGCAAAGTAGACGATGTAATGATAAAACAAATTACCTTTTGAGAGTCTAACACTTCTCGCTGGCTGCTTTTGGATAATAACAAGTCTTCAGATTTCTCTAAGTCATATTGACGAAGCCATTGTTTCTTTGCTACAGTCCTAACACAACAATATAAAAATATGTTTAATATTAAGTTCTACTTGATTTCATACCCATTCTTATTTGACGACTTACTTTAAAACTTCAGCAAAATAGAGGTATTCCTTGAGAGGGTCTGCAAAGGTTGTTTCGTCATCTTCCAAGATATTGTCCACTGATGATGATAGCCTACACAATAATGTGGTTTATAGTATAGCATGCCGAAAGGTCCAACAGGGAAGGGGAGAAGGGAAGGGGAGAAGGGAAAGGGAAAAAAGGGAAGGGGAGAAGGGAAAGGGAAAAAAGGGAAGGGGAGAAGGGAAAGGGAAAAAAGGGAAGAGGAGAAGGGAAAGGGAAAAAAGGGAAGGGGAGAAGGGAAAGGGAAAAAAGGGAAGGGGAGAAAGGAAGGGGAGAAGGGAAGGGGAGAAGGGGAGAAGGGGAAGGGGAGAAGGGGAGAGAGAAGGGAAGGGAAGGGGAGAAGGGAAAGGGAGAAGAGAAGGGGAGAAGGGAAGGGGAGAGGGAAGGGGAGAAGGGGAGAAGGGAAGGGGAGAAGGGGAGAAGGGAAGGGGAGAAAGGAAGGGGAGAAGGGAAGGGAAGAAAGGAAGGGAGGAAAGGAAGGGGAGAAGGGAAGGGGAGAAGGGGAGAAGGGGGAGAGGGAAGGGGAGAAGGGGAGAAGGGAAGGGAAGAAAGGGGAGAAGGGAAGGGGAAGGGGGGAGAAGGGAAGGGGAGAAGGGGAGAAGGGAAGGGGAGAAAGGGGAGAAGGGAAGGGGAGAAGGGGAGAAGGGAAGGGGAAGGGGAGAAGGGAGAAGGGAGAAGAAGGGGAGAGGGGAGAAAGGAAGGGGAGAAGGGAAGGGGAGAAGGGGGAGAAGGGAAGGGGAGAAGGGGAGAAGGGAAGGGGAGAAGGGGAGAAGGGAAGGGGAGAGGGAAGGGGAGAGGGAAGGGGAGAGGGAAGGGAGAGGGAAGGGGAGAAGGGAAGGGGAGAGGGAAGGGGAGAGGGAAGGGAATGTAGAGTACAGTATAGTTGAGATAGTTTCTTATAATTATCAAATTTACCCATCCATGTAGTGTCCTGCCTTCTGTAGACCATCACCCATGTCATTCTCTAGAATACTCCATTCACTTTGTGGTAAAAAAGACACAATGTTAGTGTATGGTGCATGTGACAAACAAATTACCATTGTATTTGTTTATAAATGTATTGTTTGTGAATGACTATTAACAGCTGTAGATTTACAGTTGGTTGTCATAGACGACAGATCAACCTACCTAAATGTTTTTCCATATCCTGCATGGTGCTTGTGAATGGCAAAAGTTTTCTCAGCAATGCACTGAACATTGCAAACAAAAGTATACCAATGCGCTATATAAGTACCCAGTTATTATTATTATTAAATATTACCAATAATATATATCAGTACATACTATAGTCTATTTGAACAAGAAATATTTACCAATATTTACCTGTCTAACTTTCAGCATTGCACTTATGTTGGTTCCAAGGTTTTCTGCATAGTGTTTCAAGTCCTCAAACTGCCTGAAATAAAAACATAAATGGGAGAAACTTACTAAAATTGAGAGAAACATGTATTTGTAACTTGAAATGTTAGATCCTTTTTAAATAGTCAAGTGCAGCCTAGTGTCATGATGTGACATGAATAGAGGGAAAGCCTGGCACTAGGCTGGTCCAGGTAAATAGCATTATGAATTTATCCATTATATAAATGCAGAACTGAACGTTTTAAGATAAAAAAATAGTTTCATGTCCACATGCATGAACAAATGGGATATTAAGTTTTTCAAATTTCTATTTGCAAATTCATATTTAATAGAGTTATTTTAATAAAAGCCTGGGACTGGGCTGGCCCAGGTATATAGCATGTTTGTGAGTTATTCTCATTGCACTTGATCTGATGTGAGAACCCACTACTAGGAGGCTGTTTGATTTTCCTTTGAATGTCCAAAACTATTTTCATACAACACAGCATAGACACACACACATATACACTGCAGTATAATGTAGGCAGTATTTACCTGTCTGGCTTTTTAACATTCATAGATGCACTGAGACTTTTTAAGCGAGAGTCAACCTGCAACAAAACAAAATGATGAAAAACTAAAAGTGTATAATACAAAATATTCCATTACACATGCCTACATATATGTACACTATATACTTATATCAGAGGACCCTTACGAAAAGCACCTACGAGTGATCAATAAGGCCATCCTCTTTAAAATTGTATTTAATATTATTATTGTTATTATTATTATTATTATTATTATTATTATTATTATTATTATTATTATTATTATTATTATTATTATATTGTACTGTACCTTGGTGCTGAATTGCGTTGCATGTACACTTTCTTTCCAACCTTCCTCCTGTCCAACATAATGTTTTTAAAAATGTTGTTCAAGTCGTTTATACTTTGGAACTTTTGAAAAGTGGTTTCATGTCAACTGACGACACTCTTACCTGATGTAAAAACCCTAGAAATATCATATCTTTGGCTAACTTGGAGTGAGCTGCACTTCTTAATAAAAAGTTCTTTGGAAAAAAAAAAATTCCAAGATCATTATGTACCTACATGTAAAGGGCCGTTTAAACGGGCCATTTTATCGGCGATTCAGTATCGGCGATTTTATTGCAACCACAAATCGTCCGTGTAAACTACCAGCGATTTAGCGGCGATAAAGAATAATGCAGCCAAATCGCTGCAATTTTGAACATGCTCGAATGTGCAACTTCGCAGCAATAAAATCGCCAACAAAATCGTCGATAAAATCACCTGTGTAAACGGCCCTTAAGCTTGAAACCCTCTTAATGTCTGGCTTTACCAGGGTTAGAGAAACACCAGACAAAGCATCTATATCATAGAGAGGGTGTCTGACAGAGTTGTCAGTGTCTGGATCTCAGTGTACCAACCTCCAAACCAATTCTTCTCTTCTCAATAAAATCTGGGTCAAATCTATCTCCTGCCACTTTGAATGCATTTGTCTTTGAAAACAAATAGAAATATGAGTTTAAACAAATGTATGCATTCAAAAAACAGAGAGGTTATTAGTTGGCTAAGCATCTAATACGGCTGTGTATTTTTACAAGTCATTTGGTATTTTGGCAAGCCTTTAGGCGAGCCAAAATACATGACGAGTAAAAATTCACAGCCGTATTAGATGCTTAGCTGACTGATAAGTTGTTTATTACATGTATATTTTTTGTCAAAGAAACTAGCTATTTTGGTGAAAGAAAAACATTGAACAAATTACAGTGAAAACTTGGAAATTTATGTACGAGCGAGCGCTAGCCAAAACTGTAGAATTCTATTTTGTGCGTTCTTGTGCATATTTCGTGCGTTCTTTGACAAAAAATATAATATAAGTACATTATTGATAATACAGTCATATACTTACTCTCTTTTCTGGTAACGGTGGTACAATGATCTGTTCAAGACATCAAAACAGGTTTAGGAAAAAAAAACACATTATTAATACTTTTGTCAAAATTTGTTGTGGTTGTCAAATTTTATACGAGTCATTTCTCTAAGTCATCACTATTAATTAATTACATGTAATCAGTCTACTTACTGCTGGATACATTGCAAGAAGATAGTTTCTGAGAAGATCAAATTCACTGTACCGTCTCCATAAGTTACAAGACATGTCAGGCTCACCAGCTGGTGGTCCTCCATCTATGTACCTAATAAAAACATTTAGAGATACATCAGGTAGAACCTCTGTGTACACCCCTGGGACCAAGCATAGGTATCTGTTCATGTGAGGTTATAAAAGCAATGTTTTAGTGGTGAAAGAAATGTTCAATGCTATTGCAATCTAGCATGGAATGATATGTTTGGATCGAGGTTTTATATCCAATAAAACACTCCTACTTGTTTATTTAACAGTACATGTTCCCTTGTTCCCTATAACCCCTGGGGGGGGGGGGGGCTCTCTATTGTGTACATGTACTACTTGAGATAGCATCCCGTACATGTAATGTATATACCACCATGCTGGTAAAGCTATATCTCTTCATAGTTTTCTACTACATACATATATATATTGTTTTACTACTAATAATAATAAATATAGCGCCATTTCCTTATAGCCCAATGGCGCTTTACAATGAGTAAAATAAATATAATCTAATAATCTAAATATAATAATGTGAACATTAATCTAAATATAACAATAATATAAACTTAAAATCTAATTTAAAAACTACTTACAAAACAGCCTAAATAAAAAGAATCCTTAAAATTACTTAAGTTATATATATGTTATATACTTAAGTATTAATACTAAAACAAGTAAACCAATATAACTTACAGTATGTACAGTTAAGAATTACTATGTCATGAATAGCTTGACAAGAACTCTGGTAATATTCCAGTGAAATAACGAATTTAGTAAGAAAGTATCTTGACGAGATGTCGCCGGGCTGATGTCTGTTCAAATGACATTAGGCGTGATACTGAGTAGGGTCAGCACAAGGTCGGTTTCAGGCCAAGTCATAGCTTGTGGTTCGATTTTAGAAACGACATAGATGCTCAACGAAAAAGGACATCCAATCTCTTTGAACAAACAAGATTTCAAGATGCGTGACTACAATCATTAGTTTAGCGAACAAACGTAACGTTGTACACAATTTCACACTCTTTCAACGAGTAAAATAAACATTCCTTACTTGGTTTCAATCAAATAAACAGTGTACGGGTCTTTGATATATTCGGTACATCGCTTCTCAGAGTCAGTAATGGAGATGATCATTGTGTTTAACAAGCTGCCTTCCGGAAAATAGCGCACATCTCCACCTTCTGTTTTACTCGCGTCCTCCATCTTGGATGCATGTGATGCGCATGTGCACTTCCGGTCACGGCAGAAAAAAACATACTTACCGAGGGATAGGACAAATATAGTAAATATATTTATGAATTAAAAATAATTTAGATGATTTAGTCACATTATCTTCATATATATATCAATTTAATAATATATTTAGTTCACTGAAATGATTATTATTTTACTAGTTGATGGAGAAAAATGTTGATTTGTGATACCAATATTTCATAACTTACCCCTCCCTAGTTAGAATATTAGGCTGTCCGCCAGCGGTGCTAATTTACTATCAAGAACCAATGTTGATAACATGGCAGACAGAGAGAAGACAGCAGAGAAAGGATTTCTAGCTCGAACAGCTAGTATCACATCAAAACGGGCTAAGAGAGCTGGTGAGAAGGTATGGGAGAACATTAAGTCGCTATCTGTTGAGGAGAAATTGTATTTGATATAAGGATAATCGTTCAACACCACACTCATTGAGAATAGTTTGGACTTTTGGTATTAAAAGTGATCGAAAAGATTATAGAGTTGTAGATCTTGTTCAACGCTGACTTGATTCGTCTATTGTCTATTGAACTATTGAATATAACTAATTTATTGCTGTATTATCTTTGTTTCACTAGGTGAAGCAGAAACTAGGAAAAGCCAACGAGACGAAGGATGTGACATTCGATGAGTTTGTAACCAATTTCAACAAACAGCAGGTTTGAATCGATATAAAGTTTACACAACCTTCCTCGTGTCTTATCCATAAACTGTTCTGTGTTCATCATTTTGTTTTTATTGCAAGTTCCTTCTCAAGTGCTTTTACAAAGGGTATTCAGAATGGTCGTTACTGCCTTTGTAAGGTCATAATTCCAGTCATGTTGACCGCTAAATTAGCTGTGGTGAAGTCTTGTTTGTGAAGATCGAGGATGAGTTGTGCTTTTCCTAACTATCACCAGTGTCAATCAATTACATTATCAGATCAAAACTTTATCTATTGACAATGAAAACACAATATGTTTAACATACATGTATATACTTAAATACTCACGTACATGTGGGTATACCCCAATAATAAATGATTGACAGTATAAACTGCATGAGTAATTCATTATAGGAAATGACAATCTGTCATAATTTAAAATATATATACACATAATTACACCAAAATAATTTTGGCATTTTTGCATGTGGCAAATTTTATAAATTAATTTTTATTTGATGTTTTTTAATGTAAAATTTCGTGCACTCATGGACTGAGCCATAACACATGTACATGTACATGTATAAAACACAGTAAAGAGAATCCCTTCAATAGGTGCTTTTCCTACAGAAACAAGGAAATGCATATGGTTCTTATGCTTTATTTCCATTCTTCAAGAATAGTTTGGCTTACAGTGTTATGTACAGTTTGTAGCCAATGTAATAATATTATTTTTTGACAAAGTAAATTCTACTTTAGGCAGCTGCTCAGAGGCTACAGAAAGATTTCAAAAACTACAATTCCTGTATTAAAGGTATACAGATATTGAATATTACAATATGATTTTATGACACCTGGCCAGCTCAGCACTGTCAGTGCCACACGTTAATAACAAAACACTTTCAGCTTCAATCAATTGTGATCGTGAGATTAAAATGACTGGTGCATCCACAGTTCAAGTAGAAGCTGGTAAATGGTGCAATTCCACCATCTGCCAAGACAAAGCTACCTCTCCTGGCTATGGAACTAATACCTTTTGTTTGCCAACTTCTGCAAAAATGTTTTCATTACATTCTTAGTTAGAAGGGAGCAGTTGTCATTTGTCCCGGCCTGTCACTCTTATTTTCTATTATGATTATTTCCACTTTTAATTTATCATTATTATTTTTGTGGTGAATTCAATAAACTAAACTTAAAATCACACACCTGTTCAAAGTTTGGCCAGCTGTTTTCAAAACACTGTGACTATATATGAATGCATGAGCCACAAATGCTGTTTTCAGAATGTGCAAATATATATTTTTTCCAGCCATGATTGCTGCAAGCTTGGAATTTGGTGAGGCTGTTAAAGAAGTGTACGAACCAGAATGGGCTGGTAGAGATGTTATATTTCAACTACTTGATGTAAGTACTTGCAATGTATTATGTTTACAAATGTTACAATATTGTGTGGTGTGTTGTACGTGTGACACCTATAGATGTGTTTTCTAGAGACTCCATATGTACTGGGCAGATTTACAGGAAAAGTTACAGGATGAGGTTTTAGGTCCATTGACAGCATACCAGAGTCAGTTTCCTGATATAAAGGTATACAACAGAAAACTAATTGAACAATTGAGAAATAAATACATGTACATGGCAGCTAGTGTTTCACTTCTTTCTCTACAAATCCTAAGACATGTACAAATGTATATAACTGATTTTGATCTGTACATTCTGCAGGCAAGAATTAATAAACATGGCAGAAAGTTAGTTGATTATGACAGGCTGAGGCACAACTTTGAGGTAATTAATTAGCCAACATTTAAGGGTTGTCATTATAATTAAAACTATATTAATCATGTCAATTGTTTTTCCAGAGAAGGATAATAAATGTTAATTATTTATTGGCTTTTGTACATTGTGGTTTTATGTTTTGCATGGCTTGCTGCCTTTGCTTGATACATGTATGGAAGCCCATTAATTGGTCATTTCTTTGCCAGTTGGCACCACATGACCTCATTCTTGTTACGCAAAGGTCACCTACATGTATCTTACTGAGATCTGCATGCTCATGTTCAATTGATTCTATGCATGAATTTAATAATAATAATAATATTATTATAATTATAATCCAATATGTATTGGACTGGATTATATTTCACACTAAGAATATGATGATTGTATATACAACACCAGTTTGTTTAATTTACCAGACTCTCTTCCCCTCCCCCTCCCCCCCCCTTTCCCCTCCCTTTCCCCCCCCTTTCCCCTCCCTTTCCCCTCCCCCCTCCCTTTCCCCCTCCTCCCTTTCCCCTCCCTCCCTTTCCCCCTCCCTTTTCCCTCCCTTTTCCCTCCCCCTTTTCCCCTCCCTTTTCCCTTTTCCCTCCCTTTTCCCTTTTCCCTCCCTTTCCCTCCCTTTTTCCCTCCCTTTTCCCTCCCTCCCTTTTCCCTCCCTTTTCCCTCCCTTTTCCCTCCCTTTTTTCCCTCCCTTTTCCCTCCCTTTTCCCTCCCTTTTCCCTTTTCCCTCCTTTTCCCTCCCTCCCTTTTCCTTTTCCCTCCCTTTCCCCCTCTGGAAAAAGAATGGGAACCCTTTTCCCTCCCTTTTCCCTCCCTCCCCTCCCTTTTCCCCTTCCCCCTCCCTTTTCCCCCCTCCCTTTTTCCCTCCCTTTTCCCTCCCCTCCCTTTTCCCCTCCCTTTTCCCCTCCCTTTTCCCTCCCTTTTCCCTCCCTTTTCCCTCCCTTTTCCCTCCCTTTTCCCTCCCTTTTCCCTCCCTTTTTCCCCCTCCCCTTTCCCCTCCCTTTTCCCTCCCTTTTCCCTCCCTTTCCCCTCCCTCCCTTTCCCCTCCCTTTTTTCCCCTCCCTTTTCCTTTTTTCCCTCCCTTTTCCCTTTTCCTTTTTCCCTCCCTTTTTTCCCTCCTTTTCCTTTTTCCCCTTTTCCCTCCTTTTTCCCTCCCTTTTTCACCCTCCCTTTCCCCTCCCTTTTTTTCACTCCTTTTTCACTCCTTTTTCACCTCCTTTTCCCTCCCTTTTCCCTCCCTCCCTTTTCACTCCTTTTCCCTCCTTTTTTCCTCCCTTCCGTCAGCTACGCAGGCTGATGGATGCACAGAAACTTTTTGTCCCAGCAGGATAGCCGTGATGTGTTTGCCTAGGGTTACTAGTTCGCAAAGCCAATTAGTCTTGGTCCAATAAGATTCATTCTACTAACACATTAATCACAGACAATTCTTACAGAACATGATAAACAATTGCGGGTCATCGACGAGTTTTTGGCGCTAGAATCAAAATATAATTCTTTGTGAGCTTTATTTCCACTGTTTTCCCCTCCCTTTTCCCTCCCTTTTCCCTCCCTTTTCCCTCCCTTTTTCCCTCCCTTTTCCCTGTCCCTTATCCCTCCCTTTTCCCCTCCCTTTTCCCTCCTTGGAAATGTGGGTAAGATATTTTTCCCTCCCTTTTCGAGTACATTCAGGTATTGCTCGTCTGACTTTGAGACAAATACGGGACTTTATGCACAGAAACTTTTTGCAAACCGTTGTGAACCGACAGTTCAGAGCTAATTAGTCGTGGTCCAATAAGATTCATTCTACTCGCAGAGTACTCAACTTGCGGGTCATCATTGCGCTAAATCCCAATATAATTTTTTGTGAGTGGTTTCCCTGAAGGCAGGCTAGAAATATGGAAAATTCAGGCGGCAAATGCCTGATATTCTATGGAGTAAAGCATTGAACTTGAAGAACTTGAAGACACAGACTATAATACTAATCGCAGAGTACTGACATAACTCAACTTTATATTGATTGCTAAACCCCAATGCTTTTGGGTGGCGCACCTGAAGGCAGGGTAGATTGTTCGGGCGGCACGCCTGATATTCTATGGGTAAAGCATTGAACTTGAAACACAGACTAAAATACTAATCGCAAAGTAGGCTGACAACTCAACTTAATTTGTATTGCTATTAAAACCGGCAATGATTTGTGGCGGCACGCCTGACTCGCTCGATATTCTATGGGTAGAGCATTGAACGTTTGATCAGTATCAATATTATTTTAATAGAGACAAAATGTATCTTAATCACTTATTGGTCATATCTTTCTAAAATCAGTAAATATAAATCTACGACTAGTAATTCACGTCCCAGCATGAGCCTGGCCTACACAGATGTATCGGGTACACTACCCCGCTGTGTTAATCCACCACTGCCAAATATGCATTTTGCAAGGCTTTTTTTGCTTTGCAAAACAAAAATGTTAGGGTCGGGGCTCGTCATGATTAGTTTATGATGTTGAAAAATGATGTCACTGTTTTATAAAAACTTTAAAATTGTAATTAGAATAAACAGTTCTTTGAGTTTCACATTTGTCATCTTGACAGAATAACCAAATGTGCATAAGGATAAGCATAGATTTAAGACCTAGAGGCCTGGTCGCTAAGCTACTTTAAAATACAGTCGAACCTCCCGTAAGGGACCACCCAAAATGTCAAGCTTTGTGGTCACTTACATGTACGAGAAGTTGTCACTTAGAGAGGTTCGAACTACTGAACAGTGATTTGACTTGGAACTGAACTCTTGGTATTTTGGAAAACTGGTCGTTTAGGAGAGGTGGTCGCTTACGAGAGTGGTCGTAACCTGAGGTTCAACTGTATTAAATCATAAATAACTTTGGCGTTTTACATTAAAACTAAAATAATGCTTATTCAAACAAATAGTAGTTACCCTGAAAATGAGATCTAAACAATTTCTTGTTAATTTATATAATTAAAGATTTTTTAATTTTAAATAACATTTCATTTCTGCACATGCACACGGTATGATTTCACCACCATAAGTTATGTAAAGTCCTAACCAAGTTATATTGTTTACACCTTTAAAATTTCCCCTGTCTCTTCAATATCAATTTTATTTTGATTCACATAATAAAATGGCAGAGAAAAACTTGGTAAATACATTGGTACATTTGTATAGTTGAAACATTTCTCAGTCTTTATTGCCTAATTTAGGCCCTCAATGCCAAAGGAAAGAATGCAGACCAAAAGAAATTGTCTCAGGTTTGTTGCAAGATTTGATATTCTCAATATCCCCATTTGTGTGGAAACTGGATGGATCACTGAACCGATGTTTTCTTACAGTCTCAGGAAGAATTCAGTGAGGCAAAGTCAGTCTATACAAAACTCCACGCTGAACTATATGAGGAGCTTCCTGCTCTCTATGACAGGTAAAGCACATATGTCGTTACTAAAAGTATTGCAAAATTACTACTTTAATTATGAGTCTGTTTTTCTTTTATTTCAGCCGCATTGCTTTTTATGTTTCATCATTTCAAAGTATTTTTAATGCTGAGGCAGTTTATCATAGAGAAGCTTCAAAGGTAGGTCTTGTATATACTATCTGTACATGTACACTGTAAGAACCACTATCTGTACATACATGTACACTGTAAGAACCACTATCTGTACATATACATACATATACATGTACACTGTAAGAACCACTATCTGTACATATACATGTACATGTACACTGTAAGAACCACTATCTGTACATATACACTTATACACTGTAAGTACCACTATCTGTACATACATGTACACTGTAAGAACCACTATCTGTACATACATATACACTGTAAGAACCACTATCTGTACAATACATATACACAGTGAGAACCACTATCTGTACATATACATGTACATATATATACACTGTAAGTACCACTATCTGTAGTACATACATATATATACTGTAAGAACCACTATCTGTAGTACATACATATATACTGTAAGAACCACTATCTGTACAATACATATACACAGTGAGAACCACTATCTGTCCAATCATATACATATATACACTGTAAGAACCACTATCTGTACATACATATACACTGTAAGAACCACTATCTGTACATACATATACACTGTAAGAACCACTATCTGTGCATACATATACACTGTAAGTACCACTATCTGTACACACATGTACATTGTAAGAATGGCCTTGAATAAAGTAGAATAACCCTCAATGAGAGTCAGGTTGTGCAGGCCTTGAGGAATGCTGTTTGTGATCAATCTGTCATGATGTCGTTTTAGATCAAAACTCAAATGAATGATCTTCTTGATGGTCTTGTTGAGGAAGCTTCATCAGGGACACACACAACTAGAAGACCATTTCAGTTGTCAAGGTAGGAACCAAGTAACAGTTCAATGATGATCTTGTACTCTGACAAAGTGCAACTAAATACTTTCTGTTTTCCATGTTTGTACTCAGTGCTAACCCTATCTCGGACAGCGATGAAGCAGAACAGCTTTCCAATTCAGGGCAACTTGAATCTCAACAAGGCAGTGTTGTATTGTCTTGTGACAAAGATGTTAAGTTAGATGATTTTGAAGGTAAAACAGTTAACTGTAAATTGAATTGACTCGGATAAGACTTCAAGATGAAGTTTACAAAAAAGACATGCCCCGTTCACACCGAGGCTAAAACACGTTTTAAAGTGGTTTAACTAAACAGGTTTAGAAAATTATCTACAAACGCCACGCAACATTTGGCACAAAACTGCTGGTAAACTGTCCTTTGTGTTACATAGTATAAATACCAGATAGTTTGATTCTTGTGAAATTAGATGCTCTCAGATTATAGAAGCTAGAAAAACCCAGTTTAACTAAACAAGTTTTGGTGTGAATGGGGCATAAGTTTATTAAACACAAACAAATAGGAATGGAAGCAGCATCCATGACAATCCTGGAGTGATCAGTTTATACATACCTGATGTTGCCAATAAGGACAACATTGGACAAATGGACAAATTTGAGTTTAAGAGGATATTTATTTCAACATCGCGTAATATCCGCCAAAAGCGCCAAAAACCAGCCCTTTTGGACAGTTTGAATTTCGATTTTCGCTTTGGATTAACACTCTAATTTTATTTTAACCAAGCACAAACTATTAAAAACAAAGTTAATTGTCTGCCTAAAGCTGTTTTAGCGTTGTACAAAGCCATTTTCCTGCTTTTTGTTTCAAATTTGAGGTAATTCAGGGGAAAACATCAGCAATACTAGCAAATATACAGATCTAGCCCATGTGGACAGTTTTCAAATCAAATTTTCACTTTGGATTAACACTCTAATTTCACTTTTACCGTTCAAAAACCATCACAAATACCTTGAACTCTTTGCTAAAGCAGTTTTAGCCTTGTACAAAACGTATTCTCCATGCTATTGGTTTTTGGCGCTCAATACGCGCGCTCGTAAAAAATATCCTCTTAACCTAAATTACATTTACTTCCCTTATATTTACCAACAAATATCCATTAGCGGTTATTTGATCCACAGATATCCACGACAAGATAATATTTGAGGCTGATGATGAGAGTAAGCATATACTTTTAAGTGAATAGACCATAACTGATCTATTGTTACATGGTGTGTTTGTGTGTTCAACTACATTGTAGACCATAACTGATCTATTGTTACATGGTGTGTTTGTGTGTTCAACTACATTGTAGACCATAACTGATCTATTGTTACATGGTGTGTTTGTGTGTTCAACTACATTGTAGACCATAACTGATCTATTGTTACATGGTGTGTTTGTGTGTTCAACTACATTGTAGACCATAACTGATCTATTGTTACATGGTGTGTTTGTGTGTTCAACTACATTGTAGACCATAACTGATCTATTGTTACATGGTGTGTTTGTGTTCAACTACATTGTAGACCATAACTGATCTATTGTTACATGGTGTGTTTGTGTTCAACTACATTGTAGACCATAACTGATCTATTGTTACATGGTGTGTTTGTGTTCAACTACATTGTAGACCATAACTGATCTACATGTATTGTTACATGGTGTGTTTGTGTTCAACTACATTGTAGACCATAACTGATCTATTGTTACATGGTGTGTTTGTGTGTTCAACTACATTGTAGACCATAACTGATCTATTGTTACATGGTGTGTTTGTGTGTTCAACTACATTGTAGACCATAACTGATCTATTGTTACATGGTGTGTTTGTGTGTTCAACTACATTGTAGACCATAACTGATCTATTGTTACATGGTGTGTTTGTGTGTTCAACTACATTGTAGACCATAACTGATCTATTGTTACATGGTGTGTTTTGTGTGTTCAACTACATTGTAGACCATAACTGATCTATTGTTACATGGTGTGTTTGTGTGTTCAACTACATTGTAGACCATAACTGATCTATTGTTACATGGTGTGTTTGTGTGTTCAACTACATTGTAGACCATAACTGATCTATTGTTACATGGTGTGTGTTTGTGTGTTCAACTACATTGTAGACCATAACTGATCTATTGTTACATGGTGTGTTTGTGTGTTCAACTACATTGTAGACCATAACTGATCTATTGTTACATGGTGTGTTTGTGTGTTCAACTACATTGTAGACCATAACTGATCTATTGTTACATGGTGTGTTTGTGTGTTCAACTACATTGTAGACCATAACTGATCTATTGTTACATGGTGTGTTTGTGTTCAACTACATTGTAGACCATAACTGATCTATTGTTACATGGTGTGTTTGTGTTCAACTACATTGTAGACCATAACTGATCTATTGTTACATGGTGTGTTTGTATTCAACTACATTGTAGACCATAACTGATCTATTGTTACATGGTGTGTTTGTATTCAACTACATTGTAGACCATAACTGATCTATTGTTACATGGTGTGTTTGTGTGTTCGACTACATTGTAGACCATAACTGATCTATTGTTACATGGTGTGTTTGTGTTCAACTACATTGTAGACCATAACTGATCTATTGTTACATGGTGTGTTTGTGTGTTCAACTACATTGTAGACCATAACTGATACTGATCTGTGGTTTTCTGTTGACTTGATTCAGCATTTCATTCACTTGTACAAACAGACAGTGACGAGGACATGTCAAGTGTACAGGGTAATAACATTAGTGAATTGCATGTTGCATGTTTGATTGTCATGCATGTAGTTGTTAACCTCCATCCAACTAAGAGCTAATGACAGATGTAATGGCCTCACACATACTTTTGCTACATGTGCTTGTCAATCAATTGCAGTACGGTAATCACACTCCATCAGTAACTAGTATTTCTATATATTATATTTATCCCTCAAACGTTTGCAGAAACTTTTAACAACACACTTTTGATATATGTTCCAGTTATTATGTACCAAGGTTCCAGTGTGAGGCTACAGGGAATAGAGGGTTTGCACGACCATGTGCCGGCAGCAATGTTAGGGGGAATTGAATTCTTTCTCATGTAAAATCATTTTATTGTTCCTGCCCCCTGTCATGGCTGCCGGCACGTAATCAAAGTTCATTCATTCATTCATTCATTCATTCATTCATTCATTCATTCATTCATTCATTCATTCATTCATTCATTCATTCATTCATTCATTCATTCATTCATTCATTCATTCATTCATTCATTCATTCATTCATTCATTCATTCATTCATTCATTCATTCATTCATTCATTCATTCATTCATTCATTCATTCATTCATTCATTCATTCATTCATTCATTCATTCATTCATTCACCGTGCAAACCCTCTATTGTTCAATTGATTCTTTATTCTAAGCTCAGTCAGGTTTCATGATACAGTCAACTCTCTTGTAAGCAACCACCTCGGGAATGGAAAAAAGTGGTTGTGCTTACGGGAGATGGTCACTTACGGGAGATGGTCACTTACGGGAGATGGTCACTTACGGGAGATGGTCACTTACGAGAGTGGTCACTCACATCCTCGGAAACCCAGGGGCTGTCACTCAGAGAGAGAGTTGACTGTATAAAGTATATTTTGTCTCTGACTTGTTTTTTTTTTAAATAAATAAACGTTTCGGCCATTAATCAATGCCCTACATCAGTACATTGTGTTTTTGTTGCGCACTCAACGTTTAATTTGAAATCATAGTGCGCATTGGAACCAGTTTTCTTAGCGATGACCAGGAATGGTGATTCATCTTTTAGCAAATCAGTCAGCATTATTCCCTCGGAGCTTCGCTTCAAAACTTTATTGAGCGACAAGTGAAGCATATATTAAAAATCAGTGATTTATAATGTGAGCACTGAATATGATTGTTCAATGAATATTATATATATATTTTAAATAGAAATGTCCAAAACGTATTTACTGTCAGCACATACATGTATGCATGTAACAGTCTTGTTTTCTCCTGTGACAGTCAATTCAAATGAAAACCACACTGAAGAAGTGGAAGACCAGCAATCAATGCCAGAGACAGAACCACCAACCAAACCACCAGTACCACAACCTTATAATGATGAACAAGATGGAGCTCCTTGTGAGCCTATTGTACGACCAACTCCTGCACCACGCCCTCCACCACCACAATCAACACCGGTAATTTGTTGCATAAACCCTTCTGATTTTCATATCTTCCTGAGAGTCAGTTGTTCCCAAAGTAGGCTGTACATGTACTTGTTTATTATTTGTTTTTACAAAGGACTAACACCCTCATTTATACAGGAAACAACATCACCTAAAGTATTAGATGATTCACCTACTGCAATGGAAGTACCTGGAGCGCTTTATAGAGTAAGTTACAACAACAAATCAGAGAGGAGAGGAACTTAATTTGATCAATCTTTCTGATTTTCATCATCAGGTACAAGCTACTCACAAATATGAAGCGGAAGATGATGATGAATTATCGTTTGAGAAAAACGAAATTATCCATGTGATTCCTTTTGAAGATCCAGAGGAGCAGGTTAGCATGCTTGTACTACATTTTGTACCTTTAGCTGTTAGTATGCCTGTACTACCTTTAGCTGTTAGTATGCCTGTACTACCTTTAGCTGTTAGTATGCCTGTACTACCTTTAGCTGTTAGTATGCCTGTACTACCTTTAGCTGTTAGTATGCATGTACTACCTTTAGCTGTTAGTATGCCTGTACTACCTTTAGCTGTTAGTATGCCTATACTACCTTTAGCTGTTAGTATGCCTGTACTACCTTTAGCTGTTAGTATGCCTGTGCTACCTTTAGCTGTTAGTATGCCTGTACTACCTTTAGCTGTTAGTATGCCTGTACTACCTTTAGCTGTTAGTATGCCTGTACTACCTTTAGCTGTTAGTTTGCCTGTACTACCTTTAGCTGTTAGTATGCCTGTACTACCTTTAGCTGTTAGTATGCCTGTACTACCTTTAGCTGTTAGTATGCCTGTACTACCTTTAGCTGTTAGTATGCCTATACTACCTTTAGCTGTTAGTATGCCTGTACTACCTTTAGCTGTTAGTTTGCCTGTACTACCTTTAGCTGTTAGTATGCCTGTACTACCTTTAGCTGTTAGTATGCCTGTACTACCTTTAGCTGTTAGTTTGCCTGTACTACCTTTAGCTGTTAGTTTGCCTGTACTACCTTTAGCTGTTAGTATGCCTGTACTACCTTTAGCTGTTAGTATGCCTGTACTACCTTTAGCTGTTAGTATGCCTGTACTACCTTTAGCTGTTAGTATGCCTGTACTACCTTTAGCTGTTAGTATGCCTGTACTACCTTTAGCTGTTAGTATGCCTGTACTACCTTTAGCTGTTAGTATGCCTGTATTACCTTTAGCTGTTGGTATGCCTGTACTACCTTTAGCTGTTAGTATGCCTGTACTACCTTTAGCTGTTAGTATGCCTGTACTACCTTTAGCTGTTAGACAGTATGCCTGTACTACCTTTAGCTGTTAGTATGCCTGTACTACCTTTAGCTGTTAGTATGCCTGTACTACCTTTAGCTGTTAGTTTGCCTGTACTACCTTTAGCTGTTAGTATGCCTGTACTACCTTTAGCTGTTAGTATGCCTGTACTACCTTTAGCTGTTAGTTTGCCTGTACTACCTTTAGCTGTTAGTTTGCCTGTACTACCTTTAGCTGTTAGTATGCCTGTACTACCTTTAGCTGTTAGTATGCCTGTACTACCTTTAGCTGTTAGTTTGCCTGTACTACCTTTAGCTGTTAGTTTGCCTGTACTACCTTTAGCTGTTAGTATGCCTGTACTACCTTTAGCTGTTAGTATGCCTGTACTACCTTTAGCTGTTAGTATGCCTGTACTACCTTTAGCTGTTAGTATGCCTGTACTACCTTTAGCTGTTAGTATGCCTGTACTACCTTTAGCTGTTAGTATGCCTGTCCTACCTTTAGCTGTTAGTATGCCTGTACTACCTTTAGCTGTTGGTATGCCTGTACTACCTTTAGCTGTTAGTATGCCTGTACTACCTTTAGCTGTTAGTATGCCTGTACTACCTTTAGCTGTTAGTATGCCTGTACTACCTTTAGCTGTTAGTATGCCTGTACTACCTTTAGCTGTTAGTATGCCTGTACTACCTTTAGCTGTTAGTTTGCCTGTACTACCTTTAGCTGTTAGTATGCCTGTACTACCTTTAGCTGTTAGTATGCCTGTACTACCTTTAGCTGTTAGTTTGCCTGTACTACCTTTAGCTGTTAGTTTGCCTGTACTACCTTTAGCTGTTAGTATGCCTGTACTACCTTTAGCTGTTAGTATGCCTGTACTACCTTTAGCTGTTAGTATGCCTGTACTACCTTTAGCTGTTAGTATGCCTATACTACCTTTAGCTGTTAGTATGCCTGTGCTACCTTTAGCTGTTAGTATGCCTGTACTACCTTTAGCTGTTAGTTTGCCTGTACTACCTTTAGCTGTTAGTATGCCTGTACTACCTTTAGCTGTTAGTATGCCTGTACTACCTTTAGCTGTTAGTTTGCCTGTACTACCTTTAGCTGTTAGTTTGCCTGTACTACCTTTAGCTGTTAGTTAGTATGCCTGTACTACCTTTAGCTGTTAGTATGCCTGTACTACCTTTAGCTGTTAGTATGCCTGTACTACTACCTTTAGCTGTTAGTATGCCTGTACTACCTTTAGCTGTTAGTATGCCTGTACTACCTTTAGCTGTTAGTTTGCCTGTACTACCTTTAGCTGTTAGTTTGCCTGTACTACCTTTAGCTGTTAGTATGCCTGTACTACCTTTAGCTGTTAGTATGCCTGTACTACCTTTAGCTGTTAGTATGCCTATACTACCTTTAGCTGTTAGTATGCCTGTACTACCTTTAGCTGTTAGTATGCCTGTACTACCTTTAGCTGTTAGTATGCCTGTACTACCTTTAGCTGTTAGTATGCCTGTACTACCTTTAGCTGTTAGTATGCCTGTACTACCTTTAGCTGTTAGTATGCCTGTACTACCTTTAGCTGTTAGTATGCCTGTACTACCTTTAGCTGTTAGTATGCCTGTACTACCTTTAGCTGTTAGTATGCCTGTACTACCTTTAGCTGTTAGTATGCCTGTACTACCTTTAGCTGTTAGTATGCCTGTACTACCTTTAGCTGTTAGTATGTCTGTACTACCTTTAGCTGTTAGTATGCCTGTACTACCTTTAGCTGTTAGTATGCCTGTACTACCTTTAGCTGTTAGTATGCCTGTACTACCTTTAGCTGTTAGTATGCCTGTACTACCTTTAGCTGTTAGTATGCCTGTACTACCTTTAGCTGTTAGTATGCCTGTACTACCTTTAGCTGTTAGTATGCCTGTACTACCTTTAGCTGTTAGTATGCCTGTACTACTTTTAGCTGTTAGTTAGTATGCCTATACTACCTTTAGCTGTTAGTATGCCTGTACTACCTTTAGCTGTTAGTATGCCTATAATACCTTTAGCTGTTAGTATGCCTGTACTACCTTTAGCTGTTAGTATGCCTGTACTACCTTTAGCTGTTAGTATGCCTGTACTACCTTTAGCTGTTAGTATGCCTGTACTACCTTTAGCTGTTAGTATGCCTGTACTACCTTTAGCTGTTAGTATGCCTGTACTACCTTTAGCTGTTAGTATGCCTGTACTACCTTTAGCTGTTAGTATGCCTGTACTACCTTTGGCTGTTAGTATGCCTGTACTACCTTTAGCTGTTAGTATGCCTGTACTACCTTTAGCTGTTAGTATGCCTGTACTACCTTTAGCTGTTAGTATGCCTGTACTACCTTTAGCTGTTAGTATGCCTGTACTGCCTTTAGCTGTTAGTATGCCTGTACTACCTTTAGCTGTTAGTATGCCTATACTACCTTTAGCTGTTAGTATGCCTGTACTACCTTTAGCAGTTAGTATGCCTGTACTACATGTACCTTTAGCTGTTAGTATGTCTGTACTACCTTTAGCTGTTAGTATGCCTGTACTACCTTTAGCTGTTAGTATGCCTGTACTACCTTTAGCTGTTAGTATGCCTGTACTACCTTTAGCTGTTAGTATGCCTGTACTACATGTACCTTTAGCTGTTAGTATGTCTGTACTACCTTTAGCTGTTAGTATGCCTGTACTACCTTTAGCTGTTAGTATGCCTGTACTACCTTTAGCTGTTAGGTTGCCTGTACTACCTTTAGCTGTTAGTATGCCTGTACTACCTTTAGCTGTTAGTATGCCTGTACTACCTTTAGCTGTTAGTATGCCTGTACTACCTTTAGCTGTTAGTATGCCTGTACTACCTTTAGCTGTTAGTATGCCTGTACTACCTTTAGCTGTTAGTATGCCTGTGCTACCTTTAGCTGTTAGTATGCCTGTACTACCTTTAGCTGTTAGTATGCCTGTACTACCTTTAGCTGTTAGTATGCCTGTACTACCTTTAGCTGTTAGTATGCCTGTACTACCTTTAGCTGTTAGTATGCCTGTACTACCTTTAGCTGTTAGTATGCCTGTACTACCTTTAGCTGTTAGTATGCCTGTACTACCTTTAGCTGTTAGTATGCCTGTACTACCTTTAGCTGTTAGTATGTCTGTACTACCTTTAGCTGTTAGTATGCCTGTACTACTACCTTTAGCTGTTAGTATGCCTGTACTACCTTTAGCTGTTAGTATGCCTGTACTACCTTTAGCTGTTAGTATGCCTGTACTACCTTTAGCTGTTAGTATGCCTGTACTACCTTTAGCTGTTAGTATGCCTGTACTACCTTTAGCTGTTAGTATGCCTGTACTACCTTTAGCTGTTAGTATGCCTGTACTACTTTTAGCTGTTAGTTAGTATGCCTATACTACCTTTAGCTGTTAGTATGCCTGTACTACCTTTAGCTGTTAGTATGCCTATAATACCTTTAGCTGTTAGTATGCCTGTACTACCTTTAGCTGTTAGTATGCCTGTACTACTTTTAGCTGTTAGTATGCCTGTACTACCTTTAGCTGTTAGTATGCCTGTACTACCTTTAGCTGTTAGTATGCCTATACTACCTTTAGCTGTTAGTATGCCTGTGCTACCTTTAGCTGTTAGTATGCCTGTACTACCTTTAGCTGTTAGTATGCCTGTACTACCTTTAGCTGTTAGTATGCCTGTACTACCTTTAGCTGTTAGTATGCCTGTACTACATGTACCTTTAGCTGTTAGTATGCCTGTGCTACCTTTAGCTGTTAGTATGCCTGTGCTACCTTTAGCTGTTAGTATGCCTGTACTACCTTTAGCTGTTAGTATGCCTGTACTACCTTTAGCTGTTAGTATGCCTGTACTACCTTTAGCTGTTAGTATGCCTGTACTACCTTTAGCTGTTAGTATGCCTGTACTACCTTTAGCTGTTAGTATGCCTGTACTACCTTTAGCTGTTAGTATGCCTGTACTACCTTTAGCTGTTAGTATGCCTGTACTACCTTTAGCTGTTAGTATGTCTGTACTACCTTTAGCTGTTAGTATGCCTGTACTACCTTTAGCTGTTAGTATGCCTGTACTACCTTTAGCTGTTAGTATGCCTGTACTACCTTTAGCTGTTAGTATGCCTGTACTACCTTTAGCTGTTAGTATGCCTGTACTACCTTTAGCTGTTAGTATGCCTGTACTACCTTTAGCTGTTAGTATGCCTGTACTACTTTTAGCTGTTAGTTAGTATGCCTATACTACCTTTAGCTGTTAGTATGCCTGTACTACCTTTAGCTGTTAGTATGCCTATAATACCTTTAGCTGTTAGTATGCCTGTACTACCTTTAGCTGTTAGTATGCCTGTACTACTTTTAGCTGTTAGTATGCCTGTACTACCTTTAGCTGTTAGTATGCCTGTACTACCTTTAGCTGTTAGTATGCCTATACTACCTTTAGCTGTTAGTATGCCTGTGCTACCTTTAGCTGTTAGTATGCCTGTACTACCTTTAGCTGTTAGTATGCCTGTACTACCTTTAGCTGTTAGTATGCCTGTACTACCTTTAGCTGTTAGTATGCCTGTACTACATGTACCTTTAGCTGTTAGTATGCCTGTACCACCTTTAGCTGTTAGTATGCCTGTACTACCTTTAGCTGTTAGTATGCCTGTACTACCTTTAGCTGTTAGTATGCATGTACTACCTTTAGCTGTAGTATGCCTGTACTACCTTTAGCTGTTAGTATGCCTGTACTACCTTTAGCTGTTAGTATGCCTGTACTACCTTTAGCTGTTAGTATGCCTGTACTACCTTTAGCTGTTAGTATGCCTGTACTACCTTTAGCTGTTAGTATGCCTGTACTACCTTTAGCTGTTAGTATGCCTGTACTACCTTTAGCTGTTAGTATGCCTGTACTACCTTTAGCTGTTAGTATGCCTGTACTACATGTACCTTTAGCTGTTAGTATGCCTGTACCACCTTTAGCTGTTAGTATGCCTGTACTACCTTTAGCTGTTAGTATGCCTGTACTACCTTTAGCTGTTAGTATGCATGTACTACCTTTAGCTGTAGTATGCCTGTACTACCTTTAGCTGTTAGTATGCCTGTACTACCTTTAGCTGTTAGTATGCCTGTACTACCTTTAGCTGTTAGTATGCCTGTACTACCTTTAGCTGTTAGTATGCCTGTACTACCTTTAGCTGTTAGTATGCCTGTACTACCTTTAGCTGTTAGTATGCCTGTACTACCTTTAGCTGTTAGTATGCCTGTACTACCTTTAGCTGTTAGTATGCCTGTACTACCTTTAGCTGTTAGTATGCCTGTACTACTTTTAGCTGTTAGTTAGTATGCCTATACTACCTTTAGCTGTTAGTATGCCTGTACTACCTTTAGCTGTTAGTATGCCTATAATACCTTTAGCTGTTAGTATGCCTGTACTACCTTTAGCTGTTAGTATGCCTGTACTACTTTTAGCTGTTAGTATGCCTGTACTACCTTTAGCTGTTAGTATGCCTGTACTACCTTTAGCTGTTAGTATGCCTATACTACCTTTAGCTGTTAGTATGCCTGTGCTACCTTTAGCTGTTAGTATGCCTGTACTACCTTTAGCTGTTAGTATGCCTGTACTACCTTTAGCCTGTTAGTATGCCTGTACTACCTTTAGCTGTTAGTATGCCTGTACTACATGTACCTTTAGCTGTTAGTATGCCTGTACCACCTTTAGCTGTTAGTATGCCTGTACTACCTTTAGCTGTTAGTATGCCTGTACTACCTTTAGCTGTTAGTATGCATGTACTACCTTTAGCTGTAGTATGCCTGTACTACCTTTAGCTGTTAGTATGCCTGTACTACCTTTAGCTGTTAGTATGCCTGTACTACCTTTAGCTGTTAGTATGCCTGTACTACCTTTAGCTGTTAGTATGCCTGTACTACCTTTAGCTGTTAGTATGCCTGTACTACCTTTAGCTGTTAGTATGCCTGTACTACCTTTAGCTGTTAGTATGCCTGTACTACCTTTAGCTGTTAGTATGCCTGTACTACATGTACCTTTAGCTGTTAGTATGCCTGTACCACCTTTAGCTGTTAGTATGCCTGTACTACCTTTAGCTGTTAGTATGCCTGTACTACCTTTAGCTGTTAGTATGCATGTACTACCTTTAGCTGTAGTATGCCTGTACTACCTTTAGCTGTTAGTATGCCTGTACTACCTTTAGCTGTTAGTATGCCTGTACTACCTTTAGCTGTTAGTATGCCTGTACTACCTTTAGCTGTTAGTATGCCTGTACTACCTTTAGCTGTTAGTATGCCTGTACTACCTTTAGCTGTTAGTATGCCTGTACTACCTTTAGCTGTTAGTATGCCTGTACTACCTTTAGCTGTTAGTATGCCTGTACTACCTTTAGCTGTTAGTATGCCTGTACTACTTTTAGCTGTTAGTTAGTATGCCTATACTACCTTTAGCTGTTAGTATGCCTGTACTACCTTTAGCTGTTAGTATGCCTATAATACCTTTAGCTGTTAGTATGCCTGTACTACCTTTAGCTGTTAGTATGCCTGTACTACTTTTAGCTGTTAGTATGCCTGTACTACCTTTAGCTGTTAGTATGCCTGTACTACCTTTAGCTGTTAGTATGCCTATACTACCTTTAGCTGTTAGTATGCCTGTGCTACCTTTAGCTGTTAGTATGCCTGTACTACCTTTAGCTGTTAGTATGCCTGTACTACCTTTAGCTGTTAGTATGCCTGTACTACCTTTAGCTGTTAGTATGCCTGTACTACATGTACCTTTAGCTGTTAGTATGCCTGTACCACCTTTAGCTGTTAGTATGCCTGTACTACCTTTAGCTGTTAGTATGCCTGTACTACCTTTAGCTGTTAGTATGCATGTACTACCTTTAGCTGTAGTATGCCTGTACTACCTTTAGCTGTTAGTATGCCTGTACTACCTTTAGCTGTTAGTATGCCTGTACTACCTTTAGCTGTTAGTATGCCTGTACTACCTTTAGCTGTTAGTATGCCTGTACTACCTTTAGCTGTTAGTATGCCTGTACTACCTTTAGCTGTTAGTATGCCTGTCCTACCTTTAGCTGTTAGTATGTCTGTACTACCTTTAGCTGTTAGTATGCCTGTACTACCTTTAGCTGTTAGTATGCCTGTACTACCTTTAGCTGTTAGTATGCCTGTACTACCTTTAGCTGTTAGTATGCCTGTACTACCTTTAGCTGTTAGTATGCCTGTACTACCTTTAGCTGTTAGTATGCCTGTACTACCTTTAGCTGTTAGTATGCCTGTACTACCTTTAGCTGTTAGTATGCCTGTACTACCTTTAGCTGTTAGTATGCCTGTACTACCTTTAGCTGTTAGTATGCCTGTACTACCTTTAGCTGTTAGTATGCCTGTACTACCTTTGGCTGTTAGTATGTCTGTGCTACCTTTAGCTGTTAGTATGCCTATACTACCTTTAGCTGTTAGTATGCCTGTACTACCTTTAGCTGTTAGTATGCCTGTACTACCTTTAGCTGTTAGTATGCCTGTACTACCTTTAGCTGTTAGTATGCCTGTACTACCTTTAGCTGTTAGTATGCCTGTACTACCTTTAGCTGTTAGTATGCCTGTACTACCTTTAGCTGTTAGTATGCCTGTACTACCTTTAGCTGTTAGTATGCCTGTACTACCTTTAGCTGTTAGTATGCCTGTACTACCTTTAGCTGTTAGTATGCCTGTCCTACCTTTAGCTGTTAGTATGTCTGTACTACCTTTAGCTGTTAGTATGCCTGTACTACCTTTAGCTGTTAGTATGCCTGTACTACCTTTAGCTGTTAGTATGTCTGTGCTACCTTTAGCTGTTAGTGTGTATGTTAACTAGTTCCCATGGTAAAAACTTATTAGATACTGATCGTGTGTTTGTGTTTTTAGGATGACGGTTGGTTGTTGGGTGTTGCTGTGATGTCTGGATTCAAAGGAGTTTTTCCTGCTAATTTCACCAAAGAGATCACTTAACAATAATACAATATTTGCTAGAGCTTTAAGAGTATTTAAAGATAAAAATCCATAGACATTTTCTTGGCAGAAAAAGCAAAACAAACTCGTTGTGTTGGCAACTTATTGTGAATTTATAGAATTTCTCTATGATAGGTGATACCAACAACACTATGGTATATGCCTGCTATCAGGTTGCTAGGCAATCTCATGACAACATTATTATAGTCAATCATATGCTGAGATAATAAGTTAATGTACAGCTGTTTCGATTGAAAACGTTGTCAGTAAAAGTGTTCAATCCTTCGAGACAAGACCGCAAGGCAGCATGGGTAGCGGTTTATCGTCGTAATGATGAGGTCTTGTGATGGCGTGTTCTTTACCCATGCTGCCTTGTGCTCTTGTTGCCTAGACTGGACAGGTCTTCGTATAGCTGCACAAAAGTCCTGGCTATTGTTCTATTGTCGTTCTATGTATTGCAGCTACACGAAAACCTTGCCCGTAGGCTAGATGGACTAGAAAGAAAGGTTTACCATGAATTGGCGATTGGAACGTAATATATCAAACAGGTTTTGCTAGTGTTACTATATATCCACCACTACTGTAGTGCTGTATACTATTACATTAAACATGTATGGTTAGTATCATACTCTAGTATTGAACACTTCCCCAGGGCTACTTTTGGGCTACTCTGGGTTCCAGGGCTACTCTGGGTTCCAGGACTCCTCTGGGTTCCAGGACTCCTCTGGGTTGCGAACACTTCCCCAGGGCTACTTTTGGGCTACTCTGGGTTCCAGGGCTACTCTGGGTTCCAGGACTCCTCTGGGTTGCGAACACTTCCCCAGGGCTACTTTTGGGCTACTCTGGGTTCCAGGGCTACTCTGGGTTCCAGGGCTACTCTGGGTTCCAGGACTCCTCTGGGTTGCGAACACTTCCCCAGGGCTACTTTTGGGCTACTCTGGGTTCCAGGGCTACTCTGGGTTCCAGGGCTACTCTGGGTTCCAGGGCTACTCTGGGTTCCAGGGCTACTCTGGGTTCCAGGGCTACTCTGGGTTCCGGGGCTGCTCTGGTTTCCAGGGCTACTCTGGGTTGCAGGGCTACTCTGGGTTCCAGGGTTTAATTCTCTGGGTTCCGGGGCTACTCTAGGTTCCAGGGCTACTGGGTTCCTACTCTGGGTTCCAGGGCTACTCTGGGTTCCAGGGCTACTGGGTTCCAGGGCTACTCTGGGTTCCAGGGCTACTCTGGGTTCCAGGGCTACTGGGTTCCAGGGCTACTCTGGGTTCCAGGGCTACTCTGGGTTCCAGGGCTACTGGGTTCCAGGGCTACTCTGGGTTCCAGGGCTACTCTGGGTTCCAGGGCTACTCTGGGTTCCAGGGCTACCCTGGGGTCCAGGGCTACTTCGGAAGTTTCTGAAAACAGCTGGTGTATATTCATTTCAGGTGGCTCCGTCGAAATTCCAGACGCATTCGTCTGAAATAAAACTTCGGCCATAACTTTTTTAATATTCGCATGATGGACTATCAGACTTGGAGAAAGTTGAAGCTATTATTTGGCAATATTACAACATAATTCGATTTCCCTTTCCGCAAATATTCTTAGTGATATCGGAGCTACAGTGGACCTTGTTCTCGCTACTTAAACACGCTCAAAAAAAAAACTCCGATATTTTTGCGTAAAAGTTTGTAAATCGTATTCAATATTGACTAAGTTTCAGCAAAATCGGCGAAACCAAAATCAACTGGTTATGCATTTTAGTCATGAATTTGATTTTGTTGATTTTGGTTTCGCCGATTTTGCTGAAACTTAGAAAAGATATTCACCAAGTCCATTGAACACGATTTACAAACTTTTACGCAAAAATATCGCACAGTTATTTTATTTAGCGCGTTTAAGTAGCGAGAACAAGGTCCATTGTAGCTCCGATATCACTAAGAATATTTGTGGAAAGGGAAATCGAATTATGTTGTAATATTGCCAAATAATAGCTTTAACTTTCTTCAAGTCTGCTAGTCCATCACGCGAATATTAAAAAAGTTATGGCCGAAGTTTTGTTTCAGACGAATGCGTCTAGAATTTCGACGGAGTCACCTTCAGTGTAGAATTGCTGGTTTGCCAGCAATCCCTAGAGATTTAAATACAAAGACACAGCTGCCATGTTGATGGTACAAACAAGAGAATCTATGAAGAATCAAGAGACCATTATATAGAATGGTCTCTTGATGCATCAACATGGCTGCCATGACGTCACGTGCAAACCATCAATGATGTGTTTTTCAAAAAATCTTTGTAATCTGCGCAATATAATTTAATAAGTTCTTTTATGTCATTTATGGAAATAAGTTAAATGTATGTATACTTCAGAGTGTAATTCAGCAAGACATTCCTAGGCCGTCGGCAATAAAACTACAATTATTATATGCCGCTGACTAAAATGTTTGAGCTCACAATTCTTGGACAAAACTCGTTGAGACAGCTACGTATTTTGTCGACATTAGAACTGATAATTTGTAGGATCGCAAAAGCACTTCTTTATATTTCTTTAATCACTCTTCCCCCGGTTCAATGTTGATGAATTCGGAAACTAGACACACGAGGCATGATTTTGGACAACGAACAACGTTGTTTTGGGGGGAGGGGGGAAGAGTAGAAAGGCTCATCCCCTTTGGAAGCCGAATTGTATCCAAAAGCATGGAAGTGTCTCACAGTTTCGTCCAATATTGTAGCTAGTATGGTTCTAACCCTGTTTTTTTTTTGGCTCATTTGTTCAGTTCGTTTGTTTGCTCGTTCGTTACAAGTTTGTTTATTTGTTACAAGATTGTTCATTTGTTACAAGTTTGTTTATTTGTTACAAGTTTGTTTATTTGTTACAAGTTTGTTTATTTGTTCAGTTCGTTTGTTCAGTTCGTTCGTTACAAGTTTGTTTATTTGTTACAAGTTTGTTTATTTGTTACAAGTTTGTTTATTTGTTACAAGTTTGTTTATTTGTTCAGTTTGTTTATTTGTTTATTTGTTCAGTGCCGGCGTTTGTTTATTTGTTGGTTCGGTTGTTCGTCTGTTTGTTCGTGTTGCTTGTTGTGATCTTCCTGCATAGCTTTTGACTACAAGGTGATTAATAAATAAATATGTACGTATGTTTGTTTGTTAGTTGATTATTTCCTTGTTTTTCTTTTATACTCTTCTAGTTCTTTCAAGTATGAAACTGGTGGCCATCGATGGTTTGCTAGCTTTTCTCTGTCTTGGGGCTTCAAAAGAGTAAGGTCTTCGTGGAATTCGAAGTCAGAAAAATTAATGGTGACAATGTAGTTACACCAGTCGTACAACTGAGTGGCATTGTGAGCCTGTAATAAAACAAAAGTCAGTTAGACGGTGAACTCTTGATATGACAATGCGCATGAATATGGCGCTGACGAGATACTGATGCTGACACTCTAGCTTCGTACCTCTGCAAAGAGTAAAGTGTGCAGAACCAGCCGACATGTTTCGGTGCTCAAGTGGAGTTTCTTTCTGATTTCCACCTTCAGTTCGTTGAAGATAGCCAGCTCACAAAGAGCTCGTAGTCGAGGAAGGCAAAACTTGTCGCTCAGAACCAGGAGTTGTCTAAAGTCACGTGATTTCCTTGGCAACGAGTCTGTGTAGAGATACTCCAGTAAATCAACGAAAGCATGCTCTGTGGTGTCTTCGATGCGAATCTGAAACACACGGAAATGGTACTTATTAGATATTCCGGCAAAGCGATATTGTATGTCCACTCCCTGAACGGACAGAAAGTGAGTCCGGGACTGGACTAATTACAAGCATTGATCGAATATATATTGACTTTTTTATTGTCTAATTATTCATGAACTATCCGGCAGAGCGTCTATCTTTCGCAGACAGTCTTAAATACATATAATCACGTGACTCGGTAACATTGTCTACAAACCTCTTTATCTGTGCTGCCTTCTTTGAAGCCACCGCCCAACATGGCGGACATGACGTCAGACCTTGCCATGACAACAGCTTTGTGAGCATAAACTCGCTTCCCTTCAACCAAGAATTTAACATCCGAGAGAAGTGGTTTGTTGAGGAATAATTCTCTCATGGTCTGTTTCCTTCTCTCGTTAGCAATGTTGCATATCCGGTTGTTCAAGTAATCCTGTTTATTGAGGGCATTCTCGCAGCATTGTGCTAGTTCGGGAATCTTTGCTATTTCCGCCATTTTCAACATTTCCTTGACCACCGATTGGTTGGTCTTTTGGTCAGGTTTGCAATCAAACGTGTATAAAAAATCCAAAAAATGTTTAAATGCTTCAAAGTTAGTGACGGAGGATGAATTCACTTGTTTCTGCTGAGGTGTTAGTAGATGAATAAGTTGGTCGCTAAGGACACTTCCTTTCAGTAGCAAGTCTAGAAACACTGGACTAGCCAAGCAAAGTATGATACGATGTGCTTGGAATGTGACGTCCATTAGTTTGAGAGTCAAGTCTGCACAGCAGCCACTGCACAATAGTGTTGTCATGTTGGAAGCATACGCAGACGTTGGAATAGTGATTACGATTTCATCGGGAGCTGAAATCAAACAACGATTAATTCATTCAAAGTACTGTTACTCGGCCGGGAGGAGGGAGAGCGGGGAGGGGGAGCGGAGAGGGGAGGTATAAGTGACGGGTGAAAGAATAATTCAACTGATGACGTAGCATGATATATACGTACCTTGTCGAGGGAGCGAAGGAGGTTCTACTACTGTATAGAATATTTTTACGGGCCGTGTTAAAAACATTCTTAACTTTCGCTTTGGTTTCTTTTCCAAACTAACGGTGCTTAAAACCGCCTTACGCAGAGCTATTCCGATCATCTCTCTCAATCCTTGGCCAGTAAACGAGCTTGTTTCGCAGTATTCTGTCTCCAGTCTTTTAGCGAGTTCAATCCCTTTGGCAGTACTCAACATCTGAACAGCCGTTTTGCTTGCAAATAAAAAATAAAAATAAATAAAAAGTCAACGTGATCAGATTGGCGGATTCCTGGTCCATTCATTTAAGATATAAAAAACGTTTTCCGTGTTTGCACAGGCTTTATGCAAACCGAAGGGAAGTTTCATGCATGGGAGAACTCGAGAGCAGATAGTGAAAACCCGAGACTGCAGGTCGAGGGTTTTCACCTGCTCGAAACTTTCCCGAGGTTTGCATAAGCTTGTGCAAACACGGAAAAACGTTTTATATTTCTTTTTATAAAATAACTACAGGTTATTTAGGAATATTATATTTATTTAATAATGGGCGGGTCGTTCTTATATAGCGCATTTCACATTCGTTCCAATGCGCTTTACAACTGATGGAGGACTTTTTCGGGCTGCATATGAAGGCGCCTACGGCAGCCGAGCAGCTTACAATCATGAGGAGTTAGTATGTTAGTATGTTATGCCTCCAATTTGAAGTAGGCTGTTGAACCGGGTAACAATCCCCTACTCTTACGAAGAGTTCAACAGGTTCTTTTAACGCTGTGTCTAGATGTCCGGCATCCGGACAGGGTTTTGAAAATACTACATGTCCGGCAGTTTTTTTAAAATATAATTTGAAGCGTAAACAATTAATTTAACCGATTCAAACTATCCTAGCTTTGTTTAGGCTTCGAAATACCTTGTGACAAGAAGCGCCATGGATTTGAATTTCGAAAATCACTCTGATCTCGGTACACCTATCAAATCAACACAACACGGCACTTAGAAATTTTACATCGCGAGTAAATACTTGGGAACTTGAATTTCCAAGTTGTTTTGATGCCCAGAGCTCTTGTTCCTCTGCTGAAGTAAGACTTTGTGAATATGTGGTCGTTTTCCCTTTCCCTCCTGGCGTAGAAGTTTGGCTTTTCCCTCGAGTACTTGTTTTGACTCGGAGAACTCACGATCACGAAGTACACTATAGAAACTTCGGGTATCCTTTATCTCTCAGCTGGTACCGGTCAATTGAAGTATAAACCATGACTCGAAGGCTGTCCGGTTCATAGTTTTCTCCATTTTGCTTGCGAACCTCAGCGTAAAATACTTCAAGGAGTTTGTTCAGCTTCGGGAGCGTAATTCTCGATATTTTCATGATGTCCTCTTTTTTGCATAGAAAAATCATTACTAAAGGCGCTCACGTAGCATTTTCTCGTGCAACTCGTCTCGCGACGCGCACAAACAAAGTTTCAAGTTGCACGCGTAATCGCGAAAGCGTCATTTACACTCTTTTCTGGGAAAATATCATAATCTTTCGTCCTCGCCTGCCATGTTTACCGAAAATAATTGTGTTTTGGTCTGTTTTTATTATGTTGTAAGTTCTCGCTTTCTCAGTGATCGACTCGTTCGCTCTAGTTGTGGCGCGAGACAAGTTGCATGGACCCATGTTACATGTAAATTTTTACAAAAATTATTGCAGAAAGTAGAAGCTAGTTCTACTTTTCGTGCAACAAAAAAACTAAAAAAACTAGTCGCGCGAGGGGATGTTACACGTAAAAAACGCTCTTGCAACCTGTAACAAATCTAGGAAAGTTTTCCGCCATATTTGTTTTTGTTGTTCATGAATCGGAGTCATGTACGCGTAAGCAAAATACCTTGGTAACTGTCTATCATTTGAAATTTTACTGTACAATTTCAACCTTTTTCAGTACAATTTCAACCTTTTTCAGTACAATTTCAACCTTTTTGGAATAAATTAAATACTTCTCGACCAATCAGAATTCAGAAATTATTACTTGTATATTATACGGCCTCGTCCAATTTTGGCACGGCAGTCCTCGGAATTTTTTTCATCCAATTATTTCCATTGGACAGCATGTAGTCCTATTACCTTTACCTGATATAAACACGAGGGAAGTTTGGGAAAAGTCAAGAGCTATTGTGTAAAACCGAGCCGTTAGGCGAGGTTTTACACAGAGCTCGAGACTTCTCCCAAACTTTCCCGAGTGTTTATATCAGGCTATGTAAACACGGGAAAACGTTTTCTATTTGTTTTATAAAATAACTACAAGGATTTCTTTCGTAAAACTCCTTTATTTACGCGAATTTTAGTGATCAAAATTTCAATTCTCCTGAAAAGCGTCAGAAATCGCCCATCATCCCGGCCAATCAAATCTCACGAAAGAAATCAAAATGGCAAAGCGACTCGACAACTTTTATCTGTGCAGTTTACTGTTTTGACACGAAATTTTCTGTCAGAAAATTACAGAAGAATGCTTGTTACACTTTGTTTTTGTATCCTGTGAACACGAAACACGAAGAAAAGTGAGAAAAGCTGAGCCGAATCACGATCAATGATGAAGAGTCGTCAAACTTTCTGAAATATTTGCCATCTTGATGAATGGAGCACGAAGTCAGGTAGCCAAATATCTACAGTTTTTGTCGTATTTTTGAATCTTTTCGTCGCTTTTCTCGACAAGAATGTATAAACGATGGACGTTTCTGAGACATTTCAAGATATTTTTTCTCTTTGACATATTTTACTAGATATGAATGTTCTGGCAACTATGTTCTTGTGTAGCTACAAGAATCGCTCTGTTTTTACTCTTTTGTGAGTAAGCTTACACGGCTATCTTTTCTTGATATTTTCAGTCGTACACTTGAGAAAATATAAGACTTACAGTATGTGTAGCTAAGTATAACTTACAAAATGGTTAGTCTGTGATTGAGAAAACTGAGCCGCTATATTTAGTTTTCTTCGTTATTGTGGACAGAAATAATTGGACGATTCGTCGAGTTTCTTGCCGGCCGAGTTTGAATGAACTTGAAGCTCGATTCTTGCAAAATTACTTAATTTTCGGTTTAAAATCATCAAAATCACATCTGGATAGAACTTGAACTTAACTAAACAAGAAAGAGGTAAAACGTTGCTGTACATTTTTCACACACGGCTGTAAGGCCGTACATATTGCAAGCTTAAATTTGTTGTTTGTAGCTACAAGAAACGCTTCGTTTAGTTTATTAGCTCTACATTTCAACAAGCGACTGTGTATGTGTTTGAGAATCCTGAGCAGTTAAGATTTTTTTTTCTTCGTTATTGTACACAAATTTCAACCATTTGTCTTCGCTTCTTGAAGCGCATTGAAATTTTTGTTATTGACAAAACTTGAAGTTTCTCAGTTTGAAAACAGCAAAACCATAACTGGACTCTGAAAATCGCACGTGTAGCCACGTAACCTAGCTTGCACAGGCGACGCGACAGCTGAAAAAATCGCAATAAAAAAAAGTCGCGAGAAATTAAATGAGTTGAACGTTTCGTGACAAAGTCGCGGACTTTGTCGCTCGTGTAGCCACTCTGCAACTTTTGCCTTGCACTCCCGACGCAACTAAAGCTTATCTAGCCAATAAGGTGCAAGAACGAAATCGATGCTTTGGTTTTTCAAAATGGCGGCCTTTATCGCCAGCATTTGTCACCAGTATTTATCGCTCTTGTAGCCACCACCGCGCGTTAGTGATTTCAAAAAATCGCGTCGCCTGTGCAAGCAAAAAGTCGCTCGTATAGCTGGAGATAACAAGAAAGAAATATGATTCCATGGACACTGTAAATAAATAAAATGATTTTTGACAACAAACAAATCGGCAAATGTCGTTCAAATTCACTGTTCCGTTCCAGATTTCTGATTTTATCTCTGGGATCACTTGCGGTCCTCTCTGGGTTCATTTGCGGGCCTGGGTTCATTTGCGATCCAGTCTTGGGATCATTTGCGGGCCTGGGATCATTTGGGATCCAGTCTTGGGATCATTTGCGGGCCTGGGTTCATTTGCGATCCAGTCTTGGGATCATTTGCGGGCCTGGGTTCATTTGCGATCCAGTCTTGGGATCATTTGCGGGCCTGGGTTCATTTGCGGGCCTGGGTTCATTTGCGGGCCTGGGTTCATTTGCGGGCCTGGGTTCATTTGCGGGCCTGGGTTCATTTGCGATCCAGTCTTGGGATCATTTGCGGGCCTGGGTTCATTTGCGGTCCCGTACAGATCAACATGTTGATCTCAATTTATAATTCGAAAACATTCGTTTTCGGTTTTACTTTCGACTATTCAAGTAATGCTGTCGTATACACCTATTTCGAAAAAGGTTGTCAGAGAGAAGGGCAATAGGAGAATGGTGAATGGTCATTCTAAGACCAGATGGAACTATAGATGTGTATGTATATGCAAATAACCAGACAATTTAGTTCATAAAGCTTTCAGTTGTAAGTAATTGTTATTATTATTATTATTATTATTATTATTATTATTATTATTATTATTATTATTATTATTATTATTTATTATTATTATTATTATTATTATTATTATTATTATTATTATTATTATTATTTATTATTATTATTATTATTATTATTTATTATTATTATTATTATTATTATTATTATTATTATTATTATTATTATTATTATATAGTGTTGGATTTCATATCGAGTTCCATATGTACCTAATTGATGTTTCATTTTATAGTACTGATATATGTTTTACTATTAATGGTTTAAAATTCAAGTGGATTATTTACACGGTTGATTACCTGTGGCAACGAAGATCGACTTTATTTCCAACTACAATTAGTGGTGTACCAGGAACGTAGTGCTTTACCTCGGGAACCCATACTGTAGAAATGTTTTGAAAGGATGTAGGATTCGAGACATCAAAGCAGGCAAGAAAGACATCAGTGTTTTCGTATTCTAGTGGCTTCAGTTTGATGAGATCCATATGCATGTCGTTCAAAGATCTCATAGTGCAAGTATCCCAGTATGTAACAATGTACGATTCTCTGTTCACCGTTGTGTTGATGAAGAAGGATTCCAGTACGGAAGGAAGTGCGTCCTCGGCACGTAGCATCTGATGTTGGTTTTCTGAAGTATAATTTTCATGATACCATCGAGACAGCAAAGAGGTTTTGCCAACGTTCGAATCCCCCACCACTTTAACCTTTAAATGTCGCATATTACAAGTGGCATGCGATTATGTACTGGTTTGGGATTGCCTGGACATCCAGAAACTCCACGCAGCGAGCTCTTCTTCAAAATACGAAGTTTAGGTGCACTCAATGTAGAGAGAAATTAATTCTAAGCCGAGAAAGCAAACAGACAAACTTGAATAAACTGATCGAACGCCAGGTGGGCTAGTCATTAGTCGAAATTTCCGCCTGCCTTAGTGCCAGTCTAAACGGAAATAAAAATTCGCTTCCTATAAAACCCTTTTGAATAAATGTTCCCTGTGTGACTTCTAATAACGCGTTACCTGAAAGTAAGTTTAACACATGCTGGAGCAATTGAAAGAAACTGCATGCATTAATTTATGCATTTTGGATCATCTGGTCTGAGTGGTTCACGATGCTTTGTTTTGCTTGGCTCTGTCACGTCACGTACGTCAATCTTTGTGTCACGCGAACTGGAACCGAAACGATATGAAGGCGGCAGCGACTATTTAGTTCAACTACTATGCCAGTATGTGTTGTAGAAAGCAAACAACAAAGCAAATCAAACTATTATTCATCGGCGACCATGGTGTTGGCAAAACTTGCTCGTCCATTGCCATTATGGAAGGTTCGTTCCCACACGAGTACATCCCTACAGCTGACTTCGAACATTGGCCATATTGGGAGACTGTGGATAACTGCGACTATTCGTTCACTTTGTCAGAAGCACCTGGACGAGACTACCACGAGGATGTCAGAATTCTTGGTTATATAAAACCCTGAACCACATGTCATCTTGATCTGTTTTGACGTGGCAAACAGAACTTCGTTTGAGAATGTGGTGGGAAAATGGCTACCAGAAGTAAAACATCAAGCGCCTTACATACCACTTATCTTGGTTGCAAATAAAATAGATTTAAGGAACAACGAAAACAGTGATGGGTGGGTAGAAAGCTTTGAATACATACGATATGTAATCAATTTTATCAATCGGTCACCCATCTGTCTGTCTATCTGTCTGTCTGTCTGTCTGTCTATCTATCTATCTAGCTATCTGTCTGTCTGTCTGTCTGTATGGGCTGTATATAAACACGAGAAGCAAGTTTAGCTTTACAACTGTTTAGGATATGGATTTGTATTGGGATGGGCTGTTTGAACTGGAAAAAATATTTAAGAAGGAATTTCTTCATATATCAAAATGGGAATGAAATGGGAATGAGAATGAAAATCCACTTGACCATGACTAACATATTGGTATTTTTTTCTACCATAAACAGCAATGTAGACACAAAAGAAGTAGTGACCACTGACGAGGGTAGAGCACTCGCTGAAACATTTGGTATTCACCACTACTTGGAATGCAGTGCAATGACTCAAGAAGGAATAGCATCAATAATACCAACTGCCATACGAACAGCTTTACAAGATTCCAAAGCAATGAAGAAGTTACAAAAGTTCTTCTTTCAATTCCAAATTGTATGTTCAAGTACATCTACTGTATGCAGATTTATAATGTCGCGTATTAGATGTATACCTTTTGTATATTGTACACAGAAGTCATGTGTATTTCACAGAAGATAGTGAACCACCAGCACTTTATTCCTTCAAAATATCATTTTGTGAGCTTATTTTTGATATAGACATGAAATGTCCAATAGTTTAAATTAAATTGTTAAATAGTTATAGAACTCACACCAAATTGAGCACCAATTCCTTATATATATTAATTATTAGAGTGGCTTATCATCACAGGGACTTTGCCACTGAACTTATTTACAGTATAATATGAATACTATAGGATATAATTGTGCAGTACAGCTAGTATATTCTTATGCAATGTAATTTTTGTATTTTAGATTGATGTTCAACTTTTAAAATAAAGTCTTTTGATTTGATTTGATTTGATTATTCATTATATTACAGTACACACTATAAACAAAACATTTCAACCAATAAATTCAAAACCAAGGAAATGTGCTTGCTTTATTTATAATACTGTATTTTTAGACAGCAATTCTTCGGGTTTTGCCAATAAATATTGACATTTTTGTGGTTGTAAAAATTTGCGCTACTCAGCAATTTTAGTTGCGTGACTGATTAATTTAGTATTACGTCACTGCCTTCTCATTGGTTGGTTATTTTTAACATCAGATGTGTATAAAACTCACACAACCGAAATGATGAAAACAGTCCCTGCAAAGACTGACCAGTATACTAAGCTGTCCCAGGATGCAAGACTGTAAGGTTGTGGTTGTTGGCGATGGTGGCGTTGGTAAATCATGTTTGTTAATTGCAAGTCAAACAGGATCGTTTCCAGGGGAATACATCCCAACAGTTTTTGATAACTACTCCAGCAATGTTATGGTCGATAATTGCGTTTATAACGTGGGATTATGGGATACAGCTGGACAAGAAGACTACGATAGACTCAGGCCACTCTCTTATCCGCTCACTGATGTCTTCTTGATCTGTTTTGATGTACAAAACAGAGGTTCGTTTGAGAATGTGGAGGGAAAGTGGCTACCGGAAGTGAAACATCATGCTCCTAATACGCCGGCTATCTTGGTTGCAAATAAGATAGATTTACGCAACGAAGACAGATGGTTAGTACATTACAGTTTAGAAATATTTACCCGTGATTACTCGGACAATGTTTCATTCATTCATTCATTCAATGTTAGCAACTCGATTTCAGATTATTTAGACTTCCGGCTGAAGCAAAACCGAAGGGGTAGGGATCGTTGTTGTTTTAGTCATCCCCGTATGTTCTAGCATAGGTAGCCCAAAATCAACATTTGGATAAGAGAATGGTCGATTTTCAGCGTAAATATTGAATAAATGCAGGAGCCTGATAAATGTTATTGTACAGAATTTTTGAAAAAATTCTGAAAAATTCTGAAACTCGCTACAGACATTGGCAGGAACTACTTCAAGACACATAGTAAGTTACAGTAACATTTATTCAATATTTACGCTGAAAATCGGCCATTGAATAATTCCCATACATTATCTTATACACATGTTGAGCTTGGGCTACCTGTGGTTTTGCTCTCTATATTAACGCCTGCGCCTCTCCTCTCCCTTCTCCCAAGAGCCAACTGGGGAGGAGAGGGGGAGGAGAGAGGAGGGGAGGGGGATTGGGGAAAGAAAGGAAGGGGAAAGAAAGGAGGGGGGAGGGAGAGCCTGCCTGCAAGGCCGGGTATTTTAGATAACCGCCTACTTTTAAACAACGCGAGATCGAATTTCACCAACCAATCAAATTGCACCGGAAATGAGAGAGAGTACAAATCACCAACCAATCAGGAAGCACCTGAGGTCAAGGGGCAAAAATAGTGACAAAAATCCAAACTAAAACGCAACGAATTTTCTTTGGGGTCGGTTAAAGGGGCAGTGTCAAGCCATATGACCGCGTAAGCCTGGGTACGAAGAAGCGAGAAATAATAAAAGTCCACCGTGGACTTTTATTATTAGCGATGTTTTGAATCCGTTTCCATCGACCTTAATCATGTTTGTTCAAGCGTCTAATGGATCACTAGTAATAATTCAAAGCATGTTCTTCATTTTCAACAATTCCTAGTGGGGATTATTTCATCTTAGAACTGACTTTGAAGCCGTTGAAAAAAGTGTCGAACAGCCGTTGAGAGCCAGGCCGCCATCATCCTCGAGTGAAGAAAACCGAATAAACCGGCAATTCTGGTCGATTGCGAAGGAATCTTGATCATCAATCGTAGGTGCAGTACTGTTCATGACTTTTGATGAGAAAAACTCACGTAGAACTACTTGTAAACCCGGTGAGCTTCCCACCATCTACTTATGTGTTGGGCTTCCTGTGTTTTATTTGATTGGCCGTTGGAAAATGATATCGCCGTGAATTCACTTCTTGAATTCAGTCCTTTTGATATATTGAAGTTTTAAAATTGCTTTCCAAATAAAGATTAGTATCTACATGAGTCCTGTAGGTCATTTATTTAGCGATTAGAACGGTTTTAGGAGGGTTTTGTAACTCACTACCGGGCAAGGTAGGCTTCTCAACCGAGTGTTATTGTTTTGATTTTAATGCGCATGCGTGAGGCTTGACACTGCCCCTCAATCTCGTCCCCAGAGCCTGCGTTACTTTCGGCCAGCGACGAGAACGTAGGCTCTGGCATAATCCATTTTTTGGGAACAGGACAATCTCGTCCCCAGAGCCTGCGTTACTTTCGGCCAGCGACGAGAACGTAGGCTCTGGCATAATCCATTTTTTGGGAACAGGATTTCTTGTTCTTCCGGTTTTAGAGCGCATGCGCAAGTTAGCTGGGCAGTTGGCAATCTCGTCCCCAGAGCCTGCGTTACTTTCGACCAGCGGCGAAGAACGTAGGCTCTGGCATAATCCATTTTTTGGGAACAGGATTTCTTGTTCTTCCGGTTTTAGAGCGCATGCGCAAGTTAGCTGGGCAGGGCAGTTGGTCGATTCAAATTGTCGATTCAGTTTCAGTGGAATCCTTCGAAAGGTTTCATTAGGGAATAGAGTACGCTTTAAAAGCACTTGGTAAAGAAGATATAACAGTGAAAGAAGCGCAGTATCTGAAGTCTTTATTAAAAGCAGTGGTTTTACAGCAGAAGGATACGCGAACAGTTCTTCCTACGGGTTTATATTTACTCGTGTCTACTTTACATATCAGTTAATTATTTGAATCTATCATCTTCATCTTCTCTAGTTATTGTTGTCTCTCCTTCAAATGTATTTCTTTTGAATCTTTCGCCTTCGTAAGCACCTCGATTGGCACCGCCTTTCAGTTGCTAGCCTAAAGAATATTAGATTTACGATCGACATATGTTCTTTGAATAACCATCACTCTTCGTGTAAATTTTGAGCTTCGTTTGAAAACTTTCCAAGACACTTCGAGATACATATAAGCTTAGATAAACTGGATTTTTCTCTGTGCTTAGATATTTTAATATTGCAGATCGAGGCGACATGTTTAAAATAACATGTCAATGAAACCGTTGAAAATGTTAATTTTTGTTTTGAACGGAAGTTGGGACACGTACCGGGTTGTTTTCATTGGATATATTTCATTTCCGGAATCTTGCGCGTGCGTAGTTTCTAAAATGGAATAGCCAATCAAATTGTCTCAAAAATGGATTATGCCAGAGCCTACGTTCTTCGCCGCTGGTCGAAAGTAACGCAGGCTCTGGGGACGAGATTGGGCAGTTGGTTGTCGATTCAAATTGTCGATTCAGGTTTCAGTGGAATCCTTCGAAAGGTTTCATTAGGGAATAGAGTACCCTTTAAAAGCACTTGGTAAAGAAGATATAACAGTGAAAGAAGCGCAGTATCTGAAGTCTTTATTAAAAGCAGTGGTTTTACAGCAGAAGGATACGCGAACAGTTCTTCCTACGGGTTTATATTTACTCGTGTCTACTTACATATCAGTTAATTATTTGAATCTATCATCTTCATCTTCTCTGGTTATTGTTGTCTCTCCTTCAAATGTATTTCTTTTGAATATTTCGTCTTCGTAAGCACCTCGATTGGCACTGCCTTTCAGTTGCTAGCCTAAAGAACTATTAGATTTACGATCGACATCTCTTCGTGTAAATTTTAGCTTCGTTTGAAAACTTGTCAAGACACTTCGAGATACATATAAGCTTAGATAAACTGGATTTTTCTCTGTGCTTAGATATTTTATTATTGCAGATCGAGGCGACATGAGGTTAAAAGAAGACTCTGCTCGCAGGGTAGGCGACATGTTTAAAATAACATGTCAATGAAACCGTTGAAAAATGTTAATTTTTGTTTTGAACGGAAGTTGGGACACCGGGTTGTTTTGACAACTCAATTTTCATTGGATATATTTCATTTCCGGAATCTTGCGCGTGCGTAGTTTCTAAAATGGAATAGCCAATCAAATTGTCTCAAAAATGGATTATGCCAGAGCCTACGTTCTTCGCCGCTGGTCGAAAGTAACGCAGGCTCTGGGGACGAGATTGGGAACAGGATTTCTTGTTCTTCCGGTTTTAGAGCGCATGCGCAAGTTAGCTGGGCAGTTTGCAATCTCGTCCCCAGAGCCTGCGTTACTTTCGGCCAGCGACGAGAACGTAGGCTCTGGCATAATCCATTTTTTGGGAACAGGATTTCTTGTTCTTCCGGTTTTAGAGCGCATGCGCAAGTTAGCTGGGCAGTTGGTTGTCGATTCAAATTGTCGATTCAGGTTTCAGTGGAATCCTTCGAAAGGTTTCATTAGGGACTAGAGTACGCTTTAAAAGCACTTGGTAAAGAAGATACAACAGTGAAAGAAGCGCAGTATCTGAAGTCTTTATTAAAAGCAGTGGTTTTACAGCAGAAGGATACGCGAACAGTTCTTCCTACGGGTTTATATTTACTCGTGTCTACTTTACATATCAGTTAATTATTTGAATCTATCATCTTCATCTTCTCTGGTTATTGTTGTCTCTCGACTTCAAATATATTTCTTTTGAATCTTTCGCCTTCGTAAGCACCTCGATTGGCACCGCCTTTCAGTTGCTAGCCTAAAGAATATTAGATTTACGATCGACATATGTTCTTTAATAACCATCACTCCGGGCCATCACTCTTCGTGTAAATTTTGAGCTTCGTTTGAAAGACACTTCGAGATACATATAAGCTTAGATAAACTGGATTTTTCTCTGTGCTTAGATATTTTAATATTGCAGATCGTGAAACCGTTGAAAAATGTTAATTTTTGTTTTCAACGGAAGTTGGGACACCGGGTTGTTTTGACAACTCAATTTTCATTGGATATATTTCATTTCCGGAATCTTGCGCGTGCGTAGTTTCTAAAATGGAATAGCCAATCAAATTGTCTCAAAAATGGATTATGCCAGAGCCTACGTTCTTCGCCGCTGGTCGAAAGTAACGCAGGCTCTGGGGACGAGATTGACTGCCCCTTTAAAGTCTATCCTGGGTTCCAGAGGCCCTAGGAGCCGAGGAGGACTGGAAGAGAGAAAAGAGGAGAGGGGAGGGCTGTTTGTATTGCTTTCTTTCGAGATAATTATTTTCTTTATTGGAGTTTCTGTCATTTGTAAATTTGTATCCCGACGTGAACAGGGTGAATACGAACATCAAAACATTGCAACCGGTTTTACCGGATATATAAAACACTCATTTACATACTCAGCATCAAAGTGAGATTCGTTATTCGTTACACCAGAGGCCCTGAACACGAGGTTGGTCAGTCAAAGAACAATAATAATAATAATAATTTATTTATATAGCGCTATTTCCTAAAAGTCCAATAGCGCTTTACAATATTTAACTAAATCATTAAAAAGTAATCCTAATTAAACTAAACTATTTATATGTATTCATCTTCTATATACAATCATAACAAATCTAAAGATAAAAACCTAATTATTATTATTATTATTAAAGAAGTAATAATCTACACTTTATTTGAGTTTAAATAAAGGTGTCTATCTATCTAAGCCGTAACCAGGAGCAGGGGCGTAGCGTGCTTTTTTCCAATGTACGCACAGAGCAACGAGCGCCGAAGGCGTGAGCATGTAGGGGGGTGAGGGGACATGCCCCCTCTGGAAATTTAGAATTCTAGAGTCTTGGAAATACCATTTTCTTCGTTTTCCAGCGGACTTTCTCGCTACATAAAATACATAGTAAAATGCATCTATCACTCAGTTTTTTTGGGATTTATGCCAGGATTTATATAAACTTATATACTGTTACCGAGATCTATTAGCGATATAACAACCCGATAGGCGAAGCCGGTTTTTTTGGTATTTATTTTGTTTGAGAGACTCAGTTAATAACAATAATAACACTTTATTTAATGAGGATGTTTTTATCTAATGAGGAGTTCACTGGGGCTGCTACATGTTTTCTCCGGGATTTTCACTGGTCGAGACGACTACGTCGCTGCAGATAACTTTGACGAGCGGCGAACGCGAGAGCTGATAAGGGGTGCGGGGGCATGCTCCCCGAAATTTTTTGAAATATAGGGTCTCCGAACGTACCCCGTTGGAAGAACTCCAAGCACATCTTTTCCCGATAAAAGAACCCTTACGGCTTGATCTTGCTCTTGTTTTAATTGAACTTCTCTAATAAATTACATTCTTGACTACACGCATCCATTTACTAAAGGATTGGCTTGGTCTGGGATGTGTTAGAATCTGACTGTTAATCACATGTCACTTTGGTCAATTTAGACCAATAGAAATTCGCGGCCTTCCCTTCCTTCGGCCCCAATCCCCCTCTTCCACCTCCTCCTCTCCCCCAATCCCTTCCCCTCCCCAGAGCCGGCTACGCAGGCTATATTAACATTTTTTATTTTTTTAAACTGTAGTGGTACATGTAGACCTACAAGAGTCGTGGTAAGCACCGAAGAGGCGAAGGCACTTGCTAAAAGATGTGGTATTCATAGTTACATGGAATGCAGTGCATTAACCCATGAAGGAATAGCATCAATAATACCAACTGCCATACGAACAGCTGTCAGTAATTCACGAACTAAAAGGAAAACACGATTCTGGTTTCAAGGAAAAACTTTATTCTCCAAAAAAGAATCAAAGAGAACAGATGAGCCACAACACCCCGTTATGCCTCCAGCAGGTAAACATGCTCATTCTGTCATAGAGCCTGGGAATGGGTGTATCTGAAACAGGGCAATCTATTGGGTCTTTCTTTCTTTCTTTTTTTTTTTGATGTACCGGCACAGTTGACGGAATTCAATTACCTATTGTATTCTCTGTGAGATTTGTTGGAGTCTTTTGTTGTTTCTATTAATTGAATTACGTGAACTGAGTAAATGTAGAAGGAGCCAATCTATTAGTATTATTTTTATATGTGAGTAGTGACTGAAGACACTATAGCTATATATTTGTTCAGTTTATTAGTATAGCTATTTATATTGTTAAGGTGGGGGCAACTGCTTCCCTTGCTCCAAAAATGTGCTATGTACACCCATGGAGGGTCTGTACACCCATGCATGTACACCGAGGGTCTATGGGTATACAGACCCTCCATGGGTGTACAATGCTATACAGACTGTATTCAGCATTGTACACCCATGGAGGGTCTGTATACCCATGGAGGGTCTGTACACCCATGGAAGGTCTGTATACCCATGGAGGGTCTGTACACCCATGGAGGGTCTGTATACCCATGGAGGGTCTGTACACCCATGTACACCCATGGAGGGTCTGTATACCCATGGAGGGTCTGTATACCCATGGAGGGTCTGTACACCCATGGAGGGTCTGTACACCCATGGAGGTTCTGTACACCCATGGAGGGTCTGTACACCCATGGAGGGTCTGTACACCCATGGAGGGTCTGTATACCCATGGATGGTCTGTATACCCATGGAGGGTCTGTATACCCATGGAGGTTCTGTACACCCATGGAGGGTCTGTACACCCCATGGAGGTTCTGTACACCCATGGAGGGTCTGTACACCCATGCAAGGTCTGTACACCCATGGAGGGTCTGTATACCCATGGAGGGTCTGTACATCCATGTACACCCATGGAGGGTCTGTATACCCATGTACACCCATGGAGGGTCAGTACACCCATGGAGGGTCTGTACATCCATGTACACCCATGGAGGGTCTGTATACCCATGTACACCCATGGAGGGTCTGTATACCCATGGAGGGTCTGTACACCCATGGAGGGTCTGTACACCCATGGAGGTTCTGTACACCCATGGAGGGTCTGTACACCCATGCAAGGTCTGTACACCCATGGAGGGTCTGTATACCCATGGAGGGTCTGTACATCCATGTACACCCATGGAGGGTCTGTATACCCATGTACACCCATGGAGGGTCAGTACACCCATGGAGGGTCTGTACATCCATGTACACCCATGGAGGGTCTGTATACCCATGGAGGGTCTGTACACCCATGGAAGGTCTGTATACCCATGGAAGGTCTGTTTACCCATGGAGGGTCTGTATACCCATGGAGGGTCTGTACACCCATGGAGGGTCTGTACACCCATGGAGGGTCTGTACACCCATGGAGGGTCTGTACACCCATGGAGAGTCTGTATACCCATGGAGGGTCTGTATACCCATGGAGGGTCTGTACACCCATGGAGGGTCTGTACACCCATGGAGGGTCTGTACACCCATGGAGGGTCTGTATACCCATGGATGGTCTGTATACCCATGGAGGGTCTGTATACCCATGGAGGGTCTGTACACCCATGCAAGGTCTGTACACCCATGGAGGGTCTGTATACCCATGGAGGGTCTGTACATCCATGTACACCCATGGAGGGTCTGTACACCCATGGAGGGTCTGTACACCCATGGAGGGTCTGTATACCCATGGATGGTCTGTACACCCATGGAGGTTCTGTACACCCATGGAGGGTCTGTACACCCATGCAAGGTCTGTACACCCATGGAGGGTCTGTATACCCATGGATGGTCTGTACATCCATGTACACCCATGGAGGGTCTGTATACCCATGTACACCCATGGAGGGTCAGTACACCCATGGAGGGTCTGTACATCCATGTACACCCATGGAGGGTCTGTATACCCATGTACACACCCATGGAGGGTCTGTATACCCATGGAGGGTCTGTACACCCATGGAAGGTCTGTATACCCATGGAAGGTCTGTTTACCCATGGAGGGTCTGTATACCCATGGAGGGTCTGTACACCCATGGAGGGTCTGTACACCCATGGAGGGTCTGTACACCCATGGAGAGTCTGTATACCCATGGAGGGTCTGTATACCCATGGAGGGTCTGTACACCCATGGAGGGTCTGTACACCCATGGAGGGTCTGTACACCCATGGAGGGTCTGTACACCCATGGAGGGTCTGTATACCCATGGATGGTCTGTATACCCATGGAGGGTCTGTATACCCATGGAGGTTCTGTACACCCATGGAGGGTCTGTACACCCATGGAGGTTCTGTACACCCATGGAGGGTCTGTACACCCATGCAAGGTCTGTACACCCATGGAGGGTCTGTATACCCATGGAGGGTCTGTACATCCATGTACACCCATGGAGGGTCTGTATACCCATGTACACCCATGGAGGGTCAGTACACCCATGGAGGGTCTGTACATCCATGTACACCCATGGAGGGTCTGTATACCCATGTACACCCATGGAGGGTCTGTATATACCCATGGAGGGTCTGTACACCCATGGAAGGTCTGTATACCCATGGAAGGTCTGTTTACCCATGGAGGGTCTGTATACCCATGGAGGGTCTGTACACCCATGGAGGGTCTGTACACCCATGGAGGGTCTGTACACCCATGGAGAGTCTGTATACCCATGGAGGGTCTGTATACCCATGGAGGGTCTGTACACCCATGGAGGGTCTGTACACCCATGGAGGGTCTGTACACCCATGGAGGGTCTGTATACCCATGGATGGTCTGTATACCCATGGAGGGTCTGTATACCCATGGAGGTTCTGTATACCCATGGAGGGTCTGTACACCCATGGAGGTTCTGTACACCCATGGAGGGTCTGTACACCCATGGAAGGTCTGTACACCCATGGAGGGTCTGTATACCCATGGAGGGTCTGTACATCCATGTACACCCATGGAGGGTCTGTATACCAATGGAGGGTCTGTATACCCATGGAGGGTCTGTACATCCATGTACACCCATGGAGGGTCTGTATACCCATAGAGGTGACATGATAGTACCCTAATTACACCCCCCCCCCCCCCCCCCCCCCCCCCCCCCCCCCCCCAGAACTCTGGAATAGTACATTATAGTACAGTTCTTTACTATTTAGTGTTTCTTGATTCCCCAGGCTTGGCTCCATGGATCAATGTCAAAACATCAACATTTGCCGAAGACTGGCAACATCTCATGACTCTGAATTTGAGTGAACCCGACGTAAGGTTTAAAGTTGGACATAACGACATTTCTGCTCACCAAATCATCCTTGCATCATCTTCTGTTATTTTTAAAGAAATCTTTTTGAGTCAGAAAAAGATGAACCAAGTTCCTAAGAAATACAACAAAGTCTTTGAAGAGATCAAATGGATCAACCAAGGTCTATCAAACAGTGGTTTAAACATTTCTGTTGAACACGACGTAAGAGAATGCGCTGAAATCACTCTTTCTTCAAACATTGACCCTGAAGTATTTTGCAAAATCCTGCAGTTCTTTTACTCTGGCTTACCCGGGTTTGCTGAAATTGAAGATTCAGATTTTCTTTGTCAAGTTAAGCAAACAGCAGAATTGTTTCATCTTCCATGGTTGTCACAAGTTTGTGAAAACCACTTGAACAATGAACAGTTTCTAAACCCCAGTATTGGTACATGGTTGAATGATGAAACAGGATCTACCATGAAAAAGTTGTTTTTGAAACAATCCATGTTGAGTGACGTGCAGTTCAGCATTGAGGGAAATGTCATCAACGCCCATAAAGCGGTATTGATGGCAAGGTGTGATGTCATGGCGGCCATGTTGGGAGGTGGTTTTATGGAGAGTAGAAACTCCGCAACGGTAAGATGTCTCCCTTACACACCACTCGATGAACTCTGGCTCATGAACTCATAATTATATAAAACAAATAGATTCCATTTTGCCGTGCGTCTGTACTCTTATAGATCTATGCATAATTACGTCAAAATGTGGCGAGAACAAAAGGAGCGGGGATGATCATCGGAAAAATTAGAATTAAACCCCTAATGGAGACCAATCTGGGCGTGGCTTAAGCTTTATTTGACCCCTAAAAGATTCTAAAACAGACAGACAAGTAAGAGCTGCATGTAGCCACCAACACAGTATAACGGCATTTTATATTTCCTCGCATGCCTTGATGGCTAAAAATATTGGCATTCCGTCGTGAACACCCTAAGTGATACCATGCAAAAACCATAATTTACACCCCTCAAAGAAACGACGATCATCCCCGACCACCCCTTTCGCATTGGAGTCCCCTGGGCCATCTATGGACAGAGGGCGTTATATGCCCAATAATGGATTAATGAGGTGTGCAAGATCATTTCCAGTACAAGTAGTCGAACGAAACGTATATCGTGCGGTATTTGTTTATCGTTGCTGAATTATGAATAAGAATGCGGAGACCGTTCCCAGTTGTCCCAGAAACCTTTGCAGTCAATACACAAGGAACAAATGGGCCGGGATGTGTGCTAAATAGAAACATTATTTAGTTAATGACTTTATTATTTCTATGTTATCCTGGAGTAATAATAATATTATTATTATTCATTTATCTATTCATTATTTATTCATTTACTCACTCATCCAGTTACTCTGATGTTTATTCTCCAATTGTCTGGTTTAATAGTGTGAAATAAAGGACACAAACCTCGATAGCTTCCTGGCTATTCTTGAGTATCTGTACACCGATCATGCTCCAATTGAAGAGTTGGACCCTGTTGATATCATGGTGTTGGCTGACAGATTCTGTCTTCCACGACTTGTAACTTTGTGCGAACTTTACATCGCCAAAAACGTTGACCGAATGATCCAGAAAAAAGTCACAGACGCTGTTGAGTATGTCGTAAATCTGCTCCTCTTGTCACAGGTACGTCGATGAACAAAATATCGCAAACCCGGCGGAGGGGGCGGAATGGGATGAGAGAGGGGGAGCTGGTGGAGAGTAGCTAGGCCCAGTTTCACCTGTCACATGTAGGGAAATAGTTACAGACATTCAACCTTAGCCTTTATTGTATGAAAATGTATCAATGTTGGAAGGCAACAGCTTACCTTCCAAGCGAAAAATCCTTGGGTCGCACATAGGTCGCACCATCCTCGGAAATCCAAGGTCTTACTCGATCAGTGAGGGCAGAGTCAGGGTCATGCAAACATCCCTACCAAACAAACAGTATGTCGCCATTGACTACAGCCATCTTGGTTACATGACAAACAAACAAACAGTATGTCGCCATTGACTACAGCCATCTTGGTTACATGACAAACAAACAAACAGTATGTCGCCATTGACTACAGCCATCTTGGTTACATGACAAACAAACAAACAGTATGTCGCCATTGACTACAGCCATCTTCGTTACATGACAAACAAACAAACAGTATGTCGCCATTGACTACAGCCATCTTGGTTACATGACAAACAAACAAACAGTAAGTCGCCATTGACTACAGCCATCTTGGTTACATGACAAACAAACAAACAGTAAGTCGCCATTGACTACAGCCATCTTGGTTACATGACAAACAAACAAACAGTAAGTCGCCATTGACTACAGCCATCTTCGTTACATGACAAACAAACAAACAAACAGTATGTCGCCATTGACTACAGCCATCTTCGTTACATGACAAACAACAAACAAACAGTAAGTCGCCATTGACTACAGCCATCTTCGTTACATGACAAACAAACAAACAAACAGTATGTCGCCATTGACTACAGCCATCTTCGTTACATGACAAACAAACAAACAAACAGTATGTCGCCATTGACTACAGCCATCTTCGTTACATGACAAACAACAAACAAACAGTAAGTCGCCATTGACTACAGCCATCTTCGTTACATGACAAACAAACAGTATGTCGCCATTGACTACAGCCATCTTCGTTACATGACAAACAAACAAACAAACAAACAGTATGTCGCCATTGACTACAGCCATCTTCGTTACATGACAAACAAACAAACAAACAGTAAGTCGCCATTGACTACAGCCATCTTCGTTACATGACAAACAAACAAACAAAAAACAGTATGTCGCCATTGACTACAGCCATCTTCGTTACATGACAAACAAACAAACAAACAGTATGTCACCATTGACTACAGCCATCTTCGTTACATGACAAACAAACAAACAAACAGTATGTCGCCATTGACTACAGCCATCTTGGTTACATGACAAACAAACAAACAGTATGTCGCCATTGACTACAGCCATCTTCGTTACATGACAAACAAACAAACAAACAGTATGTCGCCATTGACTACAGCCATCTTCGTTACATGACAAACAAACAAACAAACAGTATGTCGCCATTGACTACAGCCATCTTGGTTACATGACAAACAAACAAACAGTATGTCGCCATTGACTACAGCCATCTTCGTTACATGACAAACAAACAAACAAACAGTATGTCGCCATTGACTACAGCCATCTTCGTTACATGACAAACAAACAAACAAACAGTAAGTCGCCATTGACTACAGCCATCTCGTTACATGACAAACAAACAAACAAACAGTATGTCGCCATTGACTACAGCCATCTTCGTTACATGACAAACAAACAAACAGTATGTCGCCATTGACTACAGCCATCTTCGTTACATGACAAACAAACAAACAAACAGTATGTCGCCATTGACTACAGCCATCTTCGTTACATGACAAACAAACAAACAAACAGTATGTCGCCATTGACTACAGCCATCTCGTTACATGACAAACAAACAAACAAACAGTATGTCGCCATTGACTACAGCCATCTTGGTTACATGACAAACAAACAAACAGTATGTCGCCATTGACTACAGCCATCTTCGTTACATGACAAACAAACAAACAAACAGTATGTCGCCATTGACTACAGCCATCTTCGTTACATGACAAACAAACAAACAAACAGTATGTCGCCATTGACTACAGCCATCTTGGTTACATGACAAACAAACAAACAAACAGTATGTCACCATTGACTACAGCCATCTTCGTTACATGACAAACAAACAAACAGTATGTCGCCATTGACTACAGCCATCTTCGTTACATGACAAACAATAACCACTGATTTCTTTCTCATGGTTCAGGCTCACAACGCCAATCAGCTTAGTGACTGGTGCCTTCACTTCATCGCCACCAACTATTCAGTGTTCGAGTCGTCATCAGTCTTCTCTCTTCTGCAAGATGGAAACAAGCAATACGTGGAAGAACACAGATGGCCTCCTTTGAGTTACTTGAGGGAGTTAGAGCAATACCAAAGTAAACTAGGAGCATCGCAAAAACAGACTTGTAAAGTCATGTAACATGTCACCTCTCATCAGTCGAAATCATTAATAATGACCTCTTCAGCCTCTTCCCAATGTTTACTTATTTCAGATTTCTTGGGAATAACATTGTTTGATCAAAGTATTTTCATATCAATGTGTTTGTGTTAACAAGAAAGAAAGTCATTTATGCTGTAGGGAATGGTCACGTGGTCTGTAATGGGATAACATTAGGGACTGTTCATTATCTTCCCAATGTTTTCTCATTTCAGATTTCTTGGGAATAACATTGTTTGTTCAAAGTATTTTCATATCAATGTGTTTGTGTTAACAAGAAAGAAAGTAATTTATGCTGTAGGGAATGGTCACATGGTCTGTAATGGGATAACATTAGGGACTGTTCATTATCTTCCCAATGTTTTCTCATTTCAGATTTCTTGGGAATAACATTGTTTGTTCAAAGTATTTTCATATCAATGTGTTTGTGTTAACAAGAAAGAAAGTAATTTATGCTGTAGGGAATGGTCACATGGTCTGTAATGGGATAACATTAGGGACTGTTCATTATTTATGGGAGGGCTGGGTGAGACATTTTAGCCACAGGTAAAAGGATGGTCCTGAAGTACTTGCTGAGTCATGGAGAGGGCCTTTACGTTTGCACAAATTAAGCCAATTTGTAGTATATTCATTGACCTATCCCCCTTGGCGTTTTCACAATATTGTAAGTCAATTTGAGTATTTTCCATGGCCTATCGCCGTCGACTACCCCTCCCCTACCACTCTCCTTGTCAACCAGGATCTTGAGAGGTGCAGGTGCAGAATTTAGACCCTTGGATAGAACATGTATTTTGCTCTCATTAAGATTCTTATCAGACAAGTTCACAACCCATTTAGGATTTGTATTGTCTTTGGTGTTACGTGAACTTATTTGAAGTTCTTGTAACTTGCGAGAATGCTTAAGTTTAGTTTCATTGTAAACTTTGTTTTCTCGCAATACATTTTGGCTTCAAAAGAAGGCCGTAGCACTGAGTATGTTGTACTGAAATGTGCCAGTCAAATTTGTCATTTTCAGCTGAAGAACTTTTCATTTAGCGACTTTTTTTACGATCTTTTATGCACAGCGTAGAATCCGTATAAACCTGCTTACTTTGTATGAGTATATCATACCGTTGTCATTAGCAACCACAAACAAAGAGTATATTCATGTTTAATAATGAGTTATTTTAGCCAAGATAACAATCTACATTTTGTTGTGGTTTACAGAGGAATACCAAGTATAACAAGATGTGATTGAACTAATAGTTTGATAAAAGAAAATATACAATAAATAGGCACACGTTTTGTTTCTTCAATCAAGTTGCCGAAAATGAAACCAGCTAATTCAAGTTGTATTAAAATGTCCTCACAAACAGTCTGTATTTCCATATTTGAAAGGGTTGTGTAACATTCTTACTGCTTTTATAGATCTCCCTCTTCTAGGATAAACAATAATTATTCTACATGTACATGATATAAGTAGCTTCTACTCGATATCTTCTGGTCTGACAGGTTCTTTAATGGGTATAACGGACCTCTTATCTCTATCTCTTGACAGAGCTTTTCTCATATCTAAACGTACAAGAAGAATATCAATATTCAGAAACTGAACATGGTACAGTCGAAGCTCTCCTAAGCGACCACCTCAGGAATTGGAAAAAGTGGTTGTAACTAGAGCTGGTCGCTTACGAGAACTTTTAGCTCTTGTGATGTATTGTAATACGTAAGCACGATACCTGCCCATTACTACAGTATTGTATTATAATGCACACAGGTCAGTCACAGGTGGGGTACAGGTCGGGTACAGGTTGGGCAAAGGTGGGTCACAGGTCGGGTACAGGTTGGACAAAGGTCGGGTACAGGTTGGGCAAAGGTGGGGTACAGGTTGGGTAAAGGTGGGGTACAGGTTGGGTACAGGTTGGATACAGGTTGGGTAAAGGTGGGGTACAGGTTGGGGTACAGGTGGGGTACAGGTTGGGTACAGGTTGGACAAAGGTGGGGTACAGGTTGGGCAAAGGTGGGGTACAGGTTGGGTACAGGTCGGGTACAGGTTGGGCAAAGGTGGGGCACAGGTCGGGTAAAGGTGGGTACAGGTTGGGGACAAAGGTCGGGTACAGGTTGGGCAAAGGTGGGGTACAGGTTGGGTAAAGGTGGGGTACAGGTCGGGTACAGGTTGGGCAAAGGTGGGGTACAGGTTGGGTAAAGGTGGGGTACAGGTTGGGTAAAGGTGGGGTAAAGGTGGGGTACAGGTTGGGTAAAGGTGGGGTACAGGTTGGGTAAAGGTGGGGTACAGGTTGGGTAAAGGTGGGGTACAGGTTGGGTAAAGGTGGGGTACAGGTTGGGTAAAGGTGGGGTACAGGTTGGGTACAGGTTGGATACAGGTTGGGTAAAGGTGGGGTACAGGTTGGGTAAAGGTGGGGTACAGGTTGGGTACAGGTTGGACAAAGGTCGGGTACAGGTTGGGCAAAGGTGGGGTACAGGTTGGGTACAGGTCGGGTACAGGTTGGGCAAAGGTGGGGCACAGGTGGGGTACAGGTGGGGTAAAGGTCGGGTACAGGTTGGGCAAAGGTGGGGTACAGGTACAGGTAAAGGTGGGGTACAGGTCGGGTACAGGTTGGGCAAAGGTGGGGTACAGGTTGGGTACAGGTGGGGTACAGGTCAGGGTACAGGTTGGGTAAAGGTGGGGTACAGGTTGGGTAAAGGTGGGGTACAGGTTGGGTAAAGGTGGGGTACAGGTTGGGTAAAGGTGGGGTACAGGTTGGGTAAAGGTGGGGTACAGGTTGGGTAAAGGTGGGGTACAGGTTGGGTAAAGGTGGGGTACAGGTTGGGTACAGGTTGGATACAGGTTGGATACAGGTTGGGTAAAGGTGGGGTACAGGTTGGGTAAAGGTGGGGTACAGGTTGGGTACAGGTTGGACAGGGCAGACACCTTTCATCCACCACTATGTATGTGCAAAATATAGGATCAATCAGATGAAATCCAAAGAAGTTCTATGTACCTAAAGATCGAATGTTTTGAGGTGATTCAAAAATTAGCATTTTATGCAAATGAGAAAATTTTACTTTTAACACAGAGCATTCGGGGAGTACTAACGCGTACATGAAAGAGACTGGGTCTCAATCCCTCAGAACGTGCCGAAAATCGATTTTCAAAATCTCACTTTTCGACAAAAAAAATGAAAATTTCAAAAAATCATAACACCTTTGCATTAAGAGCAAATGACTTTTAAAAAAATGATTATGTAGCACTAGACTTCGTAGTCATTCACACTAAGTTTCAACTCATTTACATAAATTCCTGATTTTAAAATAAATATTTCATAAGACATATGCAAAAAGGTGCCTTGGGAAAAAAATCATAACTCACTAGCAAAAATTCTATATTCTAGACCATACCGCGCACGTGTTGTAGCTTGAGTAGAGGTAGGTATTCCATGATATAAGTGTTAGGATTGAGTGTAAAATGGTGGAGGAATAGTGATCACAAGTTGAACTCCAAAAAATGTGTGTTGAGAATCTGATTTTTCGAAGTCGATTCTCTCATAGAAGCAGGGTACTTAAGAGATGCCAAAATTATGGCAGGAAGCACTCGACGTTAGCTTTGCACATCCGTCGACAGATTTGAAAAATTTCCATATCTGAATAAATTAAAAATTATTGACTGAAAACTACAAAAAAATCGATAAAATATTCAGATTTTCTCTATGGGTCAGCGTTCCTGAACAGGTTCATCCCATACAATACCTCTATGAACACACTAGATCTAGGCATTTTCCTTCGAGAGTTAGAGCCAAAATGGCAAGTCCGAAAATCTCGGAAATGTTCGAAAAAGTTTCAAAGTCGATTTTAACCGTGAAGGACTGGGTTTACCACCCCCCTTTCTATATCTCATTCAAAAGAGGAAGGTCCCCCACGTCCAAAAAGACTTTCGACGTTCCAATCAGTTCAATCGTTAATAAGTTATAGATTTTACAAAAAACTGTATAAATGCATACTTCAGCTCAAAAAGTCTACCTAAGTCTAACTTCGTACCTTACCTAGGCCCTTGTGCTCTAACCTGGCTCTGGAATGTTTGACTACCAGGTGAACTTAGATATTCTACCCTGGGATACTAGAAGGATAGACCTTTCTTTTGGGCTAGGTAACTTTCCAGGGGGGGCCCTAGGTAAAGCAGGTTAAGACTTTGAAAATTGGGAATTTTTTTATTTTTTTTGGTCAATTGCCGGTGTTCAACCTTTAATAACTTCCTGGGTTTTCAACCGATCGGACTGATACTCTACCCTAGGATACTACATCTCAAAAGGAAGGATTTTGTCAATAAAAAATTAATAAATTATTAATATTTATTAATATTTTTAATGAATCCGTCGATTTGCCGATTTTTCCGGCAATTCGACTGGGGGACTATGCTTAGGGGTACAGGTTGGGTAAAGGTGGGGTACAGGTTGGGCAAAGGTGGGGCACAGGTCGGGTACAGGTGGGGTACAGGTCGGGTACAGGTGGGGTACAGGTTGGGCAAAGGTGGGGTACAGGTTGGGCAAAGGTGGGGTACAGGTTGGGCAAAGGTGGGGCACAGGTCGGGTACAGCTTGGACAAAGGTTGGGTACAGGTTGGGCAAATGTCGGGTACAGGTTGGGCAAAGGTGGGGTACAGGTTGGGCAAAGGTCGGGTACAGGTGGGGTACAGGTTGGGCAAAGGTGGGGTACAGGTTGGGCAAAGGTGGGGTACAGGTTGGGCAAAGGTGGGGTACAGGTTGGGCAAAGGTGGGGTACAGGTTGGGCAAAGGTGGGGTACAGGTCAGGTAAAGGTGGGGTACAGGTTGGGCAAAGGTCGGGTACAGGTTGGGTACAGGTTGGGCAAAGGTGGGGTACAGGTTGGGCAAAGGTGGGGTACAGGTTGTGCAAAGGTGGGGTACAGGTTGGGCAAAGGTCGGGTACAGGTGGGGTACAGGTTGGGCAAAGGTGGGGTACAGGTTGGGCAAAGGTGGGGTACAGGTTGGGCAAAGGTGGGGTACAGGTCAGGTAAAGGTGGGGTACAGGTTGAGCAAAGGTGGGGTACAGGTCAGGTAAAGGTGGGGTACAGGTCGGGTACAGGTGGGGTACAGGTCAGGTAAAGGAGGGGTACAAGTTGGTCAAAGGTGGGGTACAGGTTGGGTACAGGTTGGGCAAAGGTGGGGTACAGGTTGGGCAAAGGTGGGGTACAGGTTGGGCAAAGGTGGGGTACAGGTTGGGCAAAGGTCGGGTACAGGTGGGGTACAGGTTGGGCAAAGGTGGGGTACAGGTTGGGCAAAGGTGGGGTACAGGTTGGGCAAAGGTGGGGTACAGGTTGGGCAAAGGTGGGGTACAGGTCAGGTAAAGGTGGGGTACAGGTTGAGCAAAGTGGGGTACGGGTCAGGTAAAGGTGGGGTACAGGTCGGGTAAAGGTGGGGTACAGGTCAGGTAAAGGTGGGGTACAGGTTGGTCAAAGGTGGGGTACAGGTGGGGTACAGGTCAGGTAAAGGTGGGGTACAGGTGGGGTACAGGTCAGGTAAAGGTGGGGTACAGGTCGGGTACAGGTCAGTCACAGGTGGGGTACAGGTTGGGTACAGGACGGGTACAGGTCAGTCACACATTGGGTACAGGTGGGGCAAAGGTGCAAATGGTGCCCAATATAGGATTTTTTTTCCCCTCGCTTGTTCCCTGGGACTAAGGGGAACAGTTTCTTTTCTTTTTGGGGGAGCTAGTAGATCATGAATATCTGTATTCTGTGTGTAGAAAACTAGGAGTACCTCTATCTACTGGGGATACAGGTTGGGTAAAGGTGGGGTACAAGTTGGATACAGGTTGGGTAAAGATGGGATGCAGGTTGGGTACAGGTGGGGTACAGGTCAGGTAAAGGTGGGATACAGGTCGGGTACAGGTTGGATACAGGTCGGGTACAGGTTGGATACAGGTTGGGTAAAGGTGGGGTACAGGTTGGATACAGGTTGGGTAAAGGTGGGATGCAGGTTGGATACAGGTGGGGTACAGGTGGGGTACAGGTCAGGTAAAGGTGGGGTACAGGTTGGATACAGGTTGGGTAAAGGTGGGGTACAGGTCAGGTAAAGGTTGGATACAGGTTGGGTACAGGTGGGGTACAGGTCAGGTAAAGGTTGGATACAGGTCAGGTAAAGGTTGGATACAGGTGGGGTAAAGGTGGGGTACAGGTGGGGTACAGGTCAGGTAAAGGTGGGGTAAAGGTGGGGTACAGGTCAGGTAAAGGTTGGATACAGGTCAGGTAAAGGTTGGGTACAGGTCAGGTAAAGGTGGGGTACAGGCCAGGTAAAGGTGGGGTACAGGTCAGGTAAAGGTTGGATACAGGTCAGGTAAAGGTTGGATACAGGTTGGGTAAAGGTGTGATGCAGGTTGGATACAGGTTGGGTAAAGGTGGGGTACAGGTTGGATACAGGTTGGGTACAGGTGGGGTACAGGTCAGGTAAAGGTGGGGTACAAGTTGGATACAGGTTGGATAGAGGTTGGGTAAAGGTGGGGTACAGGTTGGATACAGGTTGGGTAAAGGTGGGATGCAGGTTGGGTAAAGGTGGGGTACAGGTCAGGTTAAGGTGGGGTACAGGTTGGATACAGGTTGGGTAAAGGTGGGGTACAGGTGGGGTACAGGTTGGATACAGGTTGGATACAGGTTGGGTAAAGGTGGGGTACAGGTTGGATACAGGTTGGATACAGGTTGGGTACAGGTTGGATACAGGTTGGGTAAAGGTGGGGTACAGGTTGGATACAGGTTGGTAACAGGTGGGGTACAGGTCAGGTAAAGGTGGGATACAGGTCGGGTACAGGTTGGATACAGGTTGGGTACAGGTGGGGTACAGGTCAGGTAAAGGTGGGGTACAGGTTGGATACAGGTTGGGTAAAGGTGGGATGCAGGTTGGATACAGGTGGGGTAAAGGTGGGGTACAGGTGGGGTACAGGTCAGGTAAAGGTGGGGTACAGGTTGGATACAGGTTGGGTAAAGGTGGGGTACAGGTCAGGTAAAGGTTGGATACAGGTTGGGTAAAGGTGGGGTACAGGTTGGATACAGGTTGGGTAAAGGTGGGGTACAGGTCAGGTCAGGTAAAGGTGGGGTAAAGGTGGGGTACAGGTCAGGTAAAGGTTGGATACAAGTCAGGTAAAGGTTGGATACAGGTCAGGTAAAGGTTGGATACAGGTCAGGTAAAGGTTGGATACAGGTCAGGTAAAGGTTGGATACAGGTCAGGTAAAGGTGGGGTAAAGGTGGGGTACAGGTGGGGTACAGGTCAGGTAAAGGTGGGGTACAGGTCAGGTAAAGGTTGGATACAGGTCAGGTAAAGGTTGGATACAGGTCAGGTAAAGGTTGGATACAGGTCAGGTAAAGGTGGGGTACAGGTCAGGTAAAGGTTGGATACAGGTGGGGTACAGGTTGGGCAAAGGTGGGGTACAGGTTGGGTAAAGGTGGGGTACAGGTTGGGCAAATGAGGGGTACAGGTTGGGTAAAGGTGGGGTACAGGTGGGGTACAGGTTGGGCAAATGAGGGGTAAAGGCCAGGTAAAGGTGGGGTACAGGTCAATCACAGGTGGGGTACAGGTAGGGTACAGGTTGGGCAAAGGTGGGGCACAGGTCGGGTACAGCTTGGTCAAAGGTTGGGTACAGGTTGGGCAAAGGTGGGGTACAGGTCAGGTAAAGGTGGGGTACAGGTCGGGTACAGGTGGGGTACAGGTCAGGTAAAGGTGGGGTACAGGTTGGTCAAAGGTGGGGTACAGGTGGGGTACAGGTGGGGTACAGGTCAGGTAAAGGTGGGGTACAGGTGGGGTACAGGTCAGGTAAAGGTGGGGTACAGGTCGGGTACAGGTCAGTCACAGGTGGGGTACAGGTTGGGTACAGGACGGGTACAGGTCAGTCACACATTGGGTACAGGTGGGGCAAAGGTGCAAATGGTGCCCAATATAGGATTTTTTTTCCCCTCACTTGTTCCCTGGGACTAAGGGGAACAGTTTCTTTTCTTTTTGGGGGAGCTAGTAGATCATGAATATCTGTATTCTGTGTGTAGAAAACTAGGAGTACCTCTATCTACTGGGGATACAGGTTGGGTAAAGGTGGGGTACAAGTTGGATACAGGTTGGGTAAAGGTGGGATGCAGGTTGGGTACAGGTGGGGTAAAGGTGGGGTAAAGGTTGGATACAGGTTGGGTACAGGTGGGGTACAGGTCAGGTAAAGGTGGGGTACAAGTTGGATACAGGTTGGGTAAAGGTGGGATGCAGGTTGGATACAGGTTGGGTAAAGGTGGGGTACAGGTTGGATACAGGTTGGGTACAGGTGGGGTACAGGTCAGGTAAAATTGGGGTACAAGTTGGATACAGGTTGGGTACAGGTGGGGTACAGGTCAGGTAAAGGTTGGATACAGGTTGGGTAAAGGTGGGATGCAGGTTGGGTAAAGGTGGGGTACAGGTCAGGTAAAGGTGGGGTACAGGTTGGATACAGGTTGGGTAAAGGTGGGGTACAGGTTGGATACAGGTTGGGTAAAGGTGGGATGCAGGTTGGGTAAAGGTGGGGTACAGGTCAGGTTAAGGTGGGGTACAGGTTGGATACAGGTTGGGTAAAGGTGGGGTACAGGTGGGGTACAGGTTGGATACAGGTTGTATACAGGTTGGGTAAAGGTGGGGTACAGGTTGGATACAGGTTGGATACAGGTTGGGTACAGGTTGGATACAGGTTGGGTAAAGGTGGGGTACAGGTTGGATACAGGTTGGTAACAGGTGGGGTACAGGTCAGGTAAAGGTGGGATACAGGTCGGGTACAGGTTGGATACAGGTTGGGTACAGGTGGGGTACAGGTCAGGTAAAGGAAGGGTACAGGTTGGATACAGGTTGGGTAAAGTGGGATGCAGGTTGGATACAGGTGGGGTAAAGGTGGGGTACAGGTGGGGTACAGGTCAGGTAAAGGTGGGGTACAGGTTGGATACAGGTTGGATACAGGTGGGGTACAGGTTGGGCAAATGAGGGGTACAGGTTGGGTAAAGGTGGGGTACAGGTGGGGTACAGGTTGGGCAAATGAGGGGTAAAGACCAGGTAAAGGTGGGGTACAGGTCAATCACAGGTGGGGTACAGGTAGGGTACAGGTTGGGCAAAGGTGGGGCACAGGTCGGGTACAGCTTGGACAAAGGTTGGGTACAGGTTGGGCAAAGGTGGGGTACAGGTCAGGTAAAGGTGGGGTACAGGTTGAGCAAAGGTGGGGTACAGGTCAGGTAAAGGTGGGGTACAGGTCGGGTACAGGTGGGGTACAGGTCAGGTAAAGGTGGGGTACAGGTTGGTCAAAGGTGGGGTACAGGTGGGGTACAGGTGGGGTACAGGTGGGGTACAGGTCAGGTAAAGGTGGGGTACAGGTGGGGTACAGGTCAGGTAAAGGTGGAGTACAGGTCGGGTACAGGTCAGTCACAGGTGGGGTACATGTTGGGTACAGGACGGGTACAGGTCAGTCACACATTGGGTACAGGTGGGGCAAAGGTGCAAATGGTGCCCAATATAGGATTTTTTTCCCCTCACTTGTTCCCTGGGACTAAGGGGAACAGTTTCTTTTCTTTTTGGGGGAGCTAGTAGATCATGAATATCTGTATTCTGTGTGTAGAAAACTAGGAGTACCTCTATCTACTGGGGATACAGGTTGGGTAAAGGTGGGGTACAAGTTGGATACAGGTTGGGTAAAGGTGGGATGCAGGTTGGGTACAGGTTGGGTAAAGGTGGGGTACAGGTTGGATACAGGTTGGGTACAGGTGGGGTACAGGTCAGGTAAAGGTGGGGTACAAGTTGGATACAGGTTGGGTAAAGGTGGGATGCAGGTTGGATACAGGTTGGGTAAAGGTGGGGTACAGGTTGGATACAGGTTGGGTACAGGTGGGGTACAGGTCAGGTAAAATTGGGGTACAAGTTGGATACAGGTTGGGTACAGGTGGGGTACAGGTCAGGTAAAGGTTGGATACAGGTTGGGTAAAGGTGGGATGCAGGTTGGGTAAAGGTGGGGTACAGGTCAGGTAAAGGTTGGATACAGATTGTATACAGGTTGGGTACAGGTTGGATACAGGTTGGGTAAAGGTGGGGTACAGGTTGGATACAGGTTCGGTAAAGGTGGGGTACAGGTTGGATACAGGTTGGGTAAAGGTGGGGTACAGGTTGGATACAGGTTGGGTAAAGGTGGGATACAGGTTGGATACAGGTTGGGTAAAGGTGGGATGCAGGTTGGGTAAAGGTGGGGTACAGGTTGGATACAGGTGGGGTAAAGGTGGGGTACAGGTGGGTACAGGTCAGGTAAAGGTGGGGTATAGGTTGGATACAGGTTGGGTAAAGGTGGGGTACAGGTCAGGTAAAGGTTGGATACAGGTTGGGTACAGGTGGGGTACAGGTCAGGTAAAGGTTGGATACAGGTCAGGTAAAGGTTGGATACAGGTTGGGTAAAGGTGTGGTACAGCTTGGATACAGGTTGGGTAAAGGTGGGGTACAGGTCAGGTAAAGGTGGGGTACAGGTCAGGTAAAGGTTGGATACAGGTTGGGTACAGGTGGGGGTCAGGTAAAGGTTGGATACAGGTCAGGTAAAGGTTGGATACAGGTTGGGTAAAGGTGTGGTACAGCTTGGATACAGGTTGGGTAAAGGTGGGGTACAGGTCAGGTAAAGGTGGGGTACAGGTCAGGTAAAGGTTGGATACAGGTTGGGTAAAGGTGTGGTACAGCTTGGATACAGGTCAGGTAAAGGTGGGGTACAGGTCAGGTAAAGGTGGGGTACAGGTCAGGTAAAGGTTGGATACAGGTCAGGTAAAGGTTGGATACAGGTTGGGTACAGGTGGGGTACAGGTCAGGTAAAGGTGGGGTACAGGTCAGGTAAAGGTTGGATACAGGTCAGGTAAAGGTTGGATACAGGTTGGGTACAGGTGGGGTACAGGTCAGGTAAAGGTGGGGTACAGGTCAGGTAATGGTTGGATACAGGTCAGGTAAAGGTTGGATACAGGTCAGGTAAAGGTTGGATACAGGTTGGGTACAGGTGGGGTACAGGTCAGGTAAAGGTGGGGTACAGGTCAGGTAATGGTTGGATACAGGTCAGGTAGGTAAAGGTTGGATACAGGTCAGGTAAAGGTTGGATACAGGTTGGGTACAGGTGGGGTACAGGTCAGGTAAAGGTGGGGTACAGGTCAGGTAATGGTGGGGTACAGGTCAGGTAAAGGTGGGGTACAGGTTGAGCAAAGGTGGGGTACAGGTCAGGTAAAGGTGGGGTACAGGTCGGGTACAGGTGGGGTACAGGTCAGGTAAAGGTGGGGTACAGGTTGGTCAAAGGTGGGGTACAGTTGGGGTACAGGTGGGGTACAGGTCAGGTAAAGGTGGGGTACAGGTCGGGTACAGGTCAGTCACACATTGGGTACAGGTGGGGCAAAGGTGCAAATGGTGCCCAATATAGGATTTTTTTTCCCCTCACTTGTTCCCTGGGACTAAGGGGAACAGTTTCTTTTCTTTTTGGGGGAGCTAGTAGATCATGAATATCTGTATTCTGTGTGTAAAAACTAGGAGTACCTCTATCTACTGGGGATACAGGTTGGGTAAAGGTGGGGTACAAGTTGGATACAGGTTGGGTAAAGGTGGGATGCAGGTTGGGTACAGGTTGGGTAAAGGTGGGGTACAGGTTGGATACAGGTTGGGTACAGGTGGGGTACAGGTCAGGTAAAGGTGGGGTACAAGTTGGATACAGGTTGGGTAAAGGTGGGATACAGGTCAGCTAAAGGTGGGGTACAGGTTGGATACAGGTTGGGTAAAGGTGGGGTACAGGTTGGATACAGGTTGGGTAAAGGTGGGATGCAGGTTGGGTAAAGGTGGGGTACAGGTCAGGTTAAGGTGGGGTATAGGTTGGATACAGGTTGGGTAAAGGTGAGGTACAGGTGGGGTACAGGTTGGATACAGGTTGGATACAGGTTGGGTAAAGGTGGGGTACAGGTTGGATACAGGTTGGATACAGGTTGGGTACAGGTTGGATACAGGTTGGGTAAAGGTGGGGTACAGGTTGGATACAGGTTGGTAACAGGTGGGGTACAGGTCAGGTAAAGGTGGGATACAGGTCGGGTACAGGTTGGATACAGGTTGGGTACAGGTGGGGTACAGGTCAGGTAAAGGTGGGGTACAGGTTGGATACAGGTTGGGTAAAGGTGGGATGCAGGTTGGATACAGGTGGGGTAAAGGTGGGGTACAGGTGGGGTACAGGTCAGGTAAAGGTGGGGTACAGGTTGGATACAGGTTGGGTACAGGTGGGGTACAGGTCAGGTAAAGGTTGGATACAGGTCGGGTAAAGGTTGGATACAGGTCAGGTAAAGGTTGGATACAGGTCAGGTAAAGGTTGGATACAGGTCAGGTAAAGGTGGGGTACAGGTCAGGTAAAGGTTGGATACAGGTCAGGTAAAGGTTGGATACAGGTCAGGTAAAGGTTGGATACAGGTCAGGTAAAGGTTGGATACAGGTCAGGTAAAGGTTGGATACAGGTGGGGTAAAGGTGGGGTACAGGTGGGGTACAGGTCAGGTAAAGGTGGGGTACAGGTCAGGTAAAGGTTGGATACAGGTCAGGTAAAGGTTGGATACAGGTGGGGTAAAGGTGGGGTACAGGTGGGGTACAGGTCAGGTAAAGGTGGGGTACAGGTTGGATACAGGTTGGGTAAAGGTGGGGTACAGGTCAGGTAAAGGTTGGATATAGGTTGGGTACAGGTTGGGTACAGGTTGGGTAAACGTGGGGCACAGGTTGGGTACAGGTCAGGTAAAGTTGGGGTACAGGTTGGATACAGGTTGGGTAAAGGTGGGGTACAGGTTGGATACAGGTTGGGTAAAGGTTGGGTACAGGTCAGGTAAAGGTGGGTTACAGGTTGGATTCAGGTTGAGTAAAGGTGGGGTACAGGTTGGATACAGGTTGGGTACAGGTTGGGTACAGGTCAGGTAAAGGTGGGGTACAGGTTGGATACAGGTTGGATACAGGTTGGATACAGGTTGGATACAGGTTGGATACAGGTTGGGTACAGGTGGGGTACAGGTCAGGTAAAGGTGGGGTACAGGTTGGATACAGGTTGGGTAAAGGTGGGATGCAGGTTGGATACAGGTGGGGTAAAGGTGGGGTACAGGTCAGGTAAAGGTGGGGTACAGGTCAGGTAAAGGTTGGATACAGGTCAGGTAAAGGTTGGATACAGGTCAGGTAAAGGTTGGATACAGGTCAGGTAAAGGTGGGGTACAGGTCAGGTAAAGGTTGGATACAGGTCAGGTAAAGGTTGGATACAGGTCAGGTAAAGGTGGGGTACAGGTCAGGTAAAGGTTGGATACAGGTCAGGTAAAGGTTGGATACAGGTGGGGTAAAGGTGGGGTACAGGTGGGGTACAGGTCAGGTAAAGGTGGGGTACAGGTCAGGTAAAGGTTGGATACAGGTCAGGTAAAGGTTGGATACAGGTCAGGTAAAGGTTGGATACAGGTCAGGTAAAGGTGGGGTACAGGTCAGGTAAAGGTTGGATACAGGTCAGGTAAAGGTTGGATACAGGTGGGGTAAAGGTGGGGTACAGGTGGGGTACAGGTCAGGTAAAGGTGGGGTACAGGTTGGATACAGGTTGGGTAAAGGTGGGGTACAGGTCAGGTAAAGGTTGGATATAGGTTGGGTACAGGTTGGGTACAGGTTGGGTAAACGTGGGGCACAGGTTGGGTACAGGTCAGGTAAAGGTGGGGTACAGGTTGGATACAGGTTGGGTAAAGGTTGGGTACAGGTCAGGTAAAGGTGGGTTACAGGTTGGATACAGGTTGAGTAAAGGTGGGGTACAGGTTGGATACAGGTTGGGTAAAGGTTGGGTACAGGTCAGGTAAAGGTGGGTTACAGGTTGGATTCAGGTTGAGTAAAGGTGGGGTACAGGTTGGATACAGGTTGGGTACAGGTTGGGTACAGGTCAGGTAAAGGTGGGGTACAGGTTGGATACAGGTTGGATACAGGTTGGATACAGGTTGGATACAGGTTGGATACAGGTTGGATACAGGTTGGGTACAGGTTGGGTACAGGTTGGGTAAACGTGGGGCACAGGTTGGGTACAGGTCAGGTAAAGGTGGGGTACAGGTCAGGTAAAGGTGGGGTACAGGTTGGACACAGGTTGGGTAAAGGTGGGGTACAGGTTGGATACAGGTTGGGTACAGGTTGGGTACAGGTTGGATACAGGTTGGGTAAAGGTGGGGTACAGGTTGGATACAGGTTGGATACAGGTTGGATACAGGTTGGATACAGGTTGGATACAGGTTGGGTACAGGTTGGGTACAGGTCAGGTAAAGGTGGGGTACAGGTTGGATACAGGTTGCGTAAAGGTGGGGTACAGGTTGGGTACAGGTCAAGTAAAGGTTGGGTACAGGTTGGATACAGGTTGGGTAAAGGTGGGGTACAGGTTGGATACAGGTTGGATACAGGTTGGGTAAAGGTGGGGTACAGGTCAGGTAAAGGTGGGGTACAGGTTGGATACAGGTTGGGTAAAGGTGGGGTACAGGTTGGGTACAGGTTGGATACAGGTTGGGTAAAGGTGGGGTACAGGTTGGATACAGGTTGGATACAGGTTGGGTAAAGGTGGGGTACAGGTTGGATACAGGTGGGGTAAAGGTGGGGTACAGGTTGGATACAGGTTGGGTAAAGGTTGGATACAGGTTGGGTACAGGTTGGATACAGGTTGGGTAAAGGTGGGGTACAGGTTGGATACAGGTTGGATACAGGTTGGGTAAAGGTGGGGTACAGGTTGGATACAGGTGGGGTAAAGGTGGGGTACAGGTTGGATACAGGTTGGATACAGGTTGGATACAGGTTGGATACAGGTTGGGTACAGGTTGGGTACAGGTCAGGTAAAGGTGGGGTACAGGTTGGATACAGGTTGGGTACAGGTTGGGTACAGGTCAGGTAAAGGTGGGGTACAGGTTGCATACAGGTTGGGTAAAGGTGGGGTACAGGTTGGATACAGGTTGGGTAAAGGTGGGGTACAGGTTGGATACAGGTTGGGTACAGGTTGGGTACAGGTCAGGTAAATGTGGGGTACATGTTGCATACAGGTTGGGTAAAGGTGGGGTACAGGTTGGATACAGGTTGGGTACAGGTTGGGTACAGGTCAGGTAAAGGTGGGGTACAGGTTGGATACAGGTTGGGTACAGGTTGGGTACAGGTCAGGTAAATGTGGGGTACATGTTGCATACAGGTTGGGTAAAGGTGGGGTACAGGTTGGATACAGGTTGGGTAAAGGTGGGGTACAGGTCAGGTAAAGGTGGGGTACAGGTCAGGTAAAGGTGGGATACAGGTCGGGTACAGGTTGGATACAGGTTGGGTAAAGGTGGGGTAAAGGTTGGGTACAGGTTGGATACAGGTTGGGTAAAGGTGGGGTACAGGTTGGATACAGGTTGGGTACAGGTCAGGTAAAGGTGGGGTACAGGTTGGATACAGGTTGGGTAAAGGTGGGGTACAGGTTGGGTACAGGTTGGGTAAAGGTGGGGTACAGGTTGGATACAGGTTGGGTAAAGGTGGGGTACAGGTTGGATACAGGTGGGGTAAAGGTGGGGTACAGGTTGGATACAGGTTGGATACAGGTTGGATACAGGTTGGATACAGGTTGGGTACAGGTTGGGTACAGGTCAGGTAAAGGTGGGGTACAGGTTGGATACAGGTTGGGTACAGGTTGGGTACAGGTCAGGTAAAGGTGGGGTACAGGTTGGGTAAAGGTGGGGTACAGGTTGGATACAGGTTGGGTAAAGGTGGGGTACAGGTTGGATACAGGTTGGGTACAGGTTGGGTACAGGTCAGGTAAATGTGGGGTACATGTTGCATACAGGTTGGGTACAGGTGGGGTACAGGTTGGATACAGGTTGGGTACAGGTTGGGTACAGGTCAGGTAAAGGTGGGGTACAGGTTGGATACAGGTTGGGTACAGGTTGGGTACAGGTCAGGTAAATGTGGGGTACATGTTGCATACAGGTTGGGTAAAGGTGGGGTACAGGTTGGATACAGGTTGGGTAAAGGTGGGGTACAGGTTGGGTACAGGTCAGGTAAAGGTGGGGTACAGGTCAGGTAAAGGTGGGATACAGGTCGGGTACAGGTTGGATACAGGTTGGGTAAAGGTGGGGTAAAGGTTGGGTACAGGTTGGATACAGGTTGGGTAAAGGTGGGGTACAGGTTGGATACAGGTTGGGTACAGGTTGGGTACAGGTCAGGTAAAGGTGGGGTACAGGTTGGATACAGGTTGGGTACAGGTCAGGTAAAGGTGGGTTGGATACAGGTACAGGTGGATACAGGTTGGGTAAAGGTGGGGTACAGGTTGGGTACAGGTTGGGTAAAGGTGGGGTAAAGGTGGGGTACAGGTTGGATACAGGTTGGGTAAAGGTGGGGTACAGGTTGGGTAAAGGTGGGGTACAGGTTGGATACAGGTTGGGTAAAGGTTGGGTACAGGTCAGGTAAAGGTGGGGTACAGGTTGGATACAGGTTGGATACAGGTTGGATACAGGTTGGGTACAGTTTGGGTACAGGTTGGGTACAGTTTGGGTACAGGTTGGGTACAGTTTAGGTACAGTTTGGGTACAGGTTGGGTACAGTTTGGGTACAGGTTGGGTACAGGTCGGGTACAGGTTGGGTACAGGTTGGGTAAACGTGGGGCACAGGTTGGGCACAGGTTGGATACAGGTCGGGTACAGGTTGGGTAAACGTGGGATACAGGTGGGGTCCAGGTTGGGTCCAGGTTGGGTACAGGTTGGGTACAGTTTGGGTACAGGTTGGGTACAGGTTGGGTACAGGTCGGGTACAGGTTGGGTAAACGTGGGGCACAGGTTGGGTACAGGTTGGGCACAGGTTATCCATTGTCCAATATTGGAGGTGTGAGTTCCAAATGACTTGTTTTAGTGTTTCGAAGATTGTTCATGATCACATATTTTTCGCTTTAAACTTTGAAAGGGCATAAAGTAACACAAAAATACAAAGTTTTGCACTTTAGTTACATGTATTACAAATAAAACTAACAATTAACTATCTTACCATAAGCATCCTCATCGGGATCTCCAGAGTAATAGTCCAACACTGTACGATAAACAATGTAACCTAGCTTTTTGTACATGTTTACAGCTATTTGATTTGAAACTCTCACAAATAAGTCTACAAAGAATGCATTTTTTCTGGAAAAAAAATTACTAAAAGTTAGGTAGATAGTCAATGTGCACATGTACGGTTTCTAAGTGTTCATAAAACTAAAACCGTTCATGCAGTTGTTTTATTTTTAGAGAATTTAACTGAAAGAAAGTTGATGATAAACTGTCCTTTAAACCAACACATACTTGTCTGATATGGATTCTAGACTTGACATAAGAGTTGCTGCAATTCCTAGTCTCCTAAACTCAGGAGCCACACTGAGAGCTGTTACATGACCATGCCACATTTCCTTTTCTCCTTCTGCTTTCCCCATGACTGTGAATTAAAAAAGAAAAACAATCCTTTCTACTTATTTAGTGTTGTGTGTTGTACCATATCGATAGTGCTATTATACTACATGTGAGCCACAGATATGTACAAGCTAATGTCATATTAACATATACACCTATTCCAAATATCGTTGTCTGGTCCGAAAGCAACAAGCAAGAAGCTGACGACCGCAAAGGACTTTGGGAATCTCTTAATTAATTAATTTATCCGTGGTACTTGAGAATTTATCCCTACGAGCGTTGAATAACAATCATTTGGAACTATTCGGCCATTTGAAAATGCATGTTGTAAAAATGTCTACAGATGAATAAATGAATAAGGAGAAAGTCCCAATGTCCTTTGCGGTCGGTCGTCAGCTTCTTGCTTGTTGCTTTCGGCAGGGACAACGATTTTTGGAATACATTGTAGGTGTATATCCTGTTAGACTATTCCATACAAGATATTCTAGCATTTATCATCAATATGTGCCCAGACACTGTTTCTGCATATAGATATGCCGCTATAAATCAGAAATGTCTAAATACAAATACACACATCATTATAAAGACATCTTATAACTTACACATTTTTGCACTCAGCACTTGTAATTATTAATAGATCTTATTAATATTTTATTTTTGGCAATTAGAGTGCTATTTAGAAAAGTGTGAAATAGTACTAACTTTAAATAGTACTAAATAGTGCTATTTCTATTGTTTTCTATTGTTTCATTAGTGCTATTTAGTACTAATTAGTTATTTAGTTTTCAAGCTTTTCTAAATTGCACTCTAATCACATTAAATAACAAACTTACTATATCCCATGATTTGGCCTGTGGGTGATTCAATAACTTGGAAATATTCAGGCCAGTGAGCTAAATACTGTAGATAGAATGCTAGACCATACTGTAATTGTATTAAGGTTTTGTCTATTCTAAGGAACGGCTGTAAAATTAACTTCTAAGGCATCCATACAGGTTTGATAAAAATCAAGTATAATATTATATGTTTTTGAGTGGGAAAGGTAGCCGTATACACAATGTACATGTATATTTAACACAGGATTCCTTGTATATGTTATTGGCCCTGCATTTCCATCCTAATTACCCTGCTTATTAAAGAACATCAGAGATCAGTTCTAAAGGTTGTGGGTTCAAATCTCATCATGGTCAGAGATTTTTTCTCTTTCTCCTTTCCTTTCTATGGCTAATGCTCAGAAGGACTTTTATGGGTAATTTAGAGCTCTAGAATTTTCCCTTAATTTCTATAGAGATATATTAGAGTGGTTTTCATAAACCTGTGAAACAAAAACTATTACTTAGTGTGTAATAGTCACTTCTCAAATTCATCAATAATTATTAGGTGAACTAATCCAATGAGAATCTTCCTTTTTAGTTATATATGCATGCACTTTGATATCCAATGAAACACTGATAAAACTACAGTGTGTTTTCATATGAAACCACATGTGTTGTCATATCCAGATATAAAGAGCTTTATTCCAATTACTAGATGAAACACATCCGGCTCTTGCTTGCGTTTGTTCTCTATTATAAATACAGTATCTTGCTTGCGTTTGTTCTCTATTATAAATACAGTATCTTGCTTGCGTTTGTTCTCTATTATAAATACAGTATCTTGAAATGCTAACTTTAGTGACACTTACAAATAATATCGCTTCATCGAACTGCTAGTGAGTTTAAAAAACGTTTAATTTTTTTGGTAAACTTTACACTGAGCTTCGAACCCCAAACCCACAAATTACTAATCACTGTTATTCGCCATTGGTTATTCGCCATTGGTTATTCGCCATTGGTTATTCGCCATTGGTTATTCGCCATTGGTTATTCGCCATTGGTTATTCGCCATTGGTTATTCGCCATTGGTTATTCGCCATTGGTTATTCGCCATTGGTTATTCGCCATTGGTTATTCCCCATTGGTTATTCCCCATTGTGCTAAGAGGTAATTTGTTGGGGAACATCAGTATTTTTAAAAGTTGAATATAAGATTTTTTTTAGTAAACTTTGAAAGCAATAAATTATTTCAAAAACTCTTGCTTTGTGTTTCACCTGGGGTTCCAAACACCTTGAAACACTTGCACGCGATTGACCTATGGCCTCGTGCTTTCATCAGTTTCTCAGTGTTTGGAACGGTCCCTGGTTTAAAGGTTTAAAGGTGAAACACGAAGCAAGAGTTTTTGAAATATAACATGAAAACACTATAAATGTGTATTAGGCTAATGTCTATTTCATGGGTTTATGAAAAAACACTATAAATGTGTATTAGGTTAATGTCTATTTCATGGGTTTATGAAAACACTATAAATGTGTATTAGGCTAATGTCTATTTCATGGGTTTATGAAAACACTATAAATGTGTATTAGGCTAAATAAATGCATGTCTATTTCATGGGTTTATGAAAACCATTCTAGAACACATAAAATCCCAGGTTGACATTCTTGGGTTATAAATGTAATTTCTAGAAATACAAGGCTGCAGTATCAAGAATTATCATGACAAGATCTCATAAGATCTAAAGGATACATTTTCTGTTAGAGGATCAAGATTTCTGTAAAATAGAAAAAAAGAATGAGAAAAAGAATGGGCGAATGAATGAATGAAAGGAGAAAACAATGGTATGTATGTCAGGCTGTGCCACATGTAACAATTTATCATGCAACCTGCGTGACTCCCAAAACAAATTGTTGCAGGAGACCATGTCACACGTACAATTTCCATTGCTACTTTATATCTCGCTCACAAACAATTTTCAAGTTAAGGATTTCCTTGTATGCATGCATCTAGTTAAATCAACTGTAGTGCATGGCTTCATCTGCATTAAATTTATATTTAATTTCAGGTTGCACACGTACGTAGTTGTGAAACCGTCATTTCCACTCTTTTCTGGGAAAATATCATAAACTTTCTCCTCGTCCGCCTTATTTACCAAACATAATTGTGCTTTGGTATGTTTTTGTTATGATGTTGTAAGTTCTCGCTTTCTCAGTGATCGACTTGTTCCCTCTAGTTGTGGCACCAGACAAGTTGTGTACGACATGTCACACATAATATTTTTACAACCATTGTTGCAGAAAGTAGAATCCGGTTCTACTTTTCGTGCAGCAAATAAATGAAAAATTCAAGTTGCACGAGGGGTGTGAAAAAGGCTTGTTAAGTTGCACGAGAATTTGTTATGTGTGATCTTTCCATTTCAGTTAGTGTTGGAATTTATAGGCATGTAGGGTGGTTTGGGGGAGGGGGGGGGGGGGGGGGGGGGGGGGGGGTAGTAGGGGTTGGGGTGTTTAACAAAGTAGTTACTTCCTCTATACAAGCATCAAGAGTTCCAGATTTCCAGTACGCGCGCAATGCATTGTGAGATTATTACAAAGGAAAAGTGAGCACCAAGTGAGGAAAAACATAGCTTGGGCTCCCTGTGTCTAGAATTGGTGCTCACTTTTCCTTTGTAATAATCTCATTGCGCGCGTACCGGAAGTCTGGAACTCTTGATGCTTGTATTGCATATTCTATAATTTAAGATATTGTAGGAGCTAGAATATGTACTACCCTATGGCAGTTACACAACTTTATCGGGCCACAATCCTAGATTATAACTTTATCAATATCACTGTTTTTAAAATATTTTGACCATAAATCAAATTAGTAATTTGAATTACAATAGCTTAGTTAGTTATTTAGTATTTGATATCTTTGACTCACCTGTAATTCAGTATTAAAATACTGCAAGGTGTCGATATTAAAACGAATCTATTCTATCTATCTAAGCTTATCTATCTAGCTACAGTACAGTAGGGTCTGCCCGATTATGCTCTTAAAATCGAGTATTATGCCTCTGGGCGTCACCCTTGAAAACAGAGTATTATGTTCCATATTATGCTCGGGCAGAGGTTATTATGCTCCTAATTATACCGGACAAAAATGTCACTTTCCCCTCCCCTGCAATGTCTCTTTCTGTCCATTCCGTATCACATTGAGCAGACTTTTGTACTGGAAAAGAGTCTAAAAGTGCTTTAGTTACTACAACATTCGCATTTTTATCGACTTTTTACAGTTTATTTGCTGGCAAAATAATTTAAGGATATGGTTAATTATTATTGGAGTTCAGAGGTATTGCTGATAGCAAATTTCTAGAAGTTAATACTTACACATTACTGAATCGAAACATGTCTTCACATCTAAATGGTCGAATTGTAGACATCTTTCTTGATATTAAATCAAAAGTAGCACTTTATTACCGTAAACTTCACTAACATGCCGGTCCTTGGTCTGTTTAATGTTCTTACGAGCCAACTGTATTTAGTGACAGCGGAAATCACACAGGGAGCCCACAGCCCACTTTCATTAGCTTTTATAATACATTTGTATTTATGATTTTTTTTAAACATATTTAAAACAAAAACAAAATCTAAAAATAACTGTTGCAATTGCTACAACATCCTCGCAATGGAGTATTTTAAAATAGCAAAAAAAACAAAGCAAAAAAAGGAAATGGTTCCCAGTGCGCGCGCGCAATAATTCTGATTTTCTCAAAAGTAAACACAGCTGATCGAGACTGGTTTAGTATTAACGACAGCATGGGGATCTGTAACGAGGTTTCTGTAACGAGGATAGATGTCGGTGTTGTTGAAATCTGATCCTGATCAAAGCTTCTAGAATTATTCAATGAAGAAACCTTCGAAAACTCTGGTCTTTAAAGCCACGTGTGCAATTTTGATTGTTCTATTATTCGGCCAGATTTCGTTATTTTACATCTGTCGATGCGAAGAAGATGATGTTCCGACTCACAACAGGAGATCAGGATCCAATTGTATGGACAAGCAGTATTCCGATCACTTTCTTCAGCTTCAAAAACAACTCAAGAAGCTCAAAGAACAGATCAGTGTTCAGAGAAACATTATCGAAAAGATTGGCAAACGAAATCAAGACTTGATGTTCCTTGTCGAGGCTTACAAACGTTCAGAGAAATCTAAGTTCACTAGCAGTAGTAGTCACCATGACTTGGCCAAGGAATTCTCACAAGGCGAAGTTCTGACGTCGGAATTCGTAGTCAATCCTTTTACTAGTTATGCCTTCAATGCTATTTTTACATCGTCTAATGATTTGAGCAACAACCCAGCACAGAAACCTCTACCTCAAGCACCCAAAGGAAAAGAATATCATAACGCTGTACATTTTGCTGTGAAACAAATTAATGAAGACTTACAGGACAGCAGGGAGACTTCAGATTTTGATTTAGTTGATGGAATTGCAAGGACAGATAGCTTGAAAGGAACAGAATACGACTTGTATTTCAGAACTGATGAACAAATCAATGTGTACCACAGGGTAAAAGCTGTGAGACTTTTTAACCCAATTCAACTTGTGGGCAACATAGAAACAATAGATACAAACCATGACATCATTAACCTTATTTTGCCACTTTCTGGAAGAATGGAAAAATTTCAACTCTTTATGGAAAACTTCATTGCTGTTGGCATTCAATGGGACCGCAGAGTTCATCTCACCGTAGTTCATTTTGGTCGAGATGGGAGAAAGGAAATCCAACACATTTTGGCCAATATTTCCAGTGCAGAGAATTTTACTAATTTTGAAATAATATTTTCTGATAAACCTTTTTCCAGGGGACTAGGACTTCAGAAAGGAGCACTGGCTTGGAACAAAGGAAATGTGTTGATGTTTTTCTGTGATGTTGATGTTTACTTTACTCCAGATTTCCTTGAAAGGTGCCGTCTATATGCAGCTCCTGGTCAACAGGTCTATTATCCCATAGTGTTTAGCATGTACAATCCAATAATAGTATATGGCGGAGATTTGCCTCCTCTCAAAGAACAGTTTAGAATCAATCGTGAGGCAGGATTTTGGAGAGAATATGGCTTTGGAATGGTTTGCCACTATAGAAGTGACTTCATAAAAACTGGAGGTTTTGATTTATCTATCAAAGGATGGGGAACAGAAGACATCAAATTATATCGTAAATACTTGAATAGCAAAATTAAGGTCGTGCGTTCTGTAGATAGAGGAATATTCCACATGTACCACCATAAACACTGTAGTCGACATCTGAGTGACCAACAGTATATAGCATGTCTTAACAGTAAGATTAAATCAGAGGCTTCACATACTCAACTAGGTTTAATAGCATTTGGGGGTCACATATTTGACAATGATAATCCCAACTGGATTGAAAAGTTACAAGCCTCAGCAAATCAACACTCAAATCCCACACGTGTCCAAACAACAAAGAACCCAAATATTCAAAATAACAGTAGAACGGCTAAATGAATACAGGATAGGCAAAATAAAATGAGTGCAATTTAGGCCCTGCATGTTTACATGAGAGAGAGAGATAATATTTAACCCTTAGCACTAGAGTCAGCTCTATTGTTTGCATATTCCCTGTGGATGACAAAACAATAGAATTGTCCCTACTGTTAGGGTTATCTCTCTCTCATGTTAACAGAGCCTTAGAGTATTAAATAATTCAAAACTAAGAAACTTTAAGTTACAAGAAGCTAGGCCTGCATATATACAGGTCATAATTGCCTTCTAATAATATATATATATTCTTGTTGCTTGGTTGTATTCTATTTAGTTATACTATTGGTACATATTTTTTCAACAACATTATCGTTATTTAAATCTATTTTATTCAAATGTGATCTTCATTTGCAAAATAATTGTTCCCTTTGCTGGGGTCAACATGAATTAATTAGTCCAGTCAGTAGTATACATGTACAGTACCAATCGAGGCAAAACTAATGAATGCTTTTCTTTTGCCACCAAAATGTAAGGTGATGTATTTCTGAGTGCTGTAGATATTATTTAAAGCAGTTTACATAGTTTAGTTTAATGTACCTCAATCCCAATATGGGTTTTTCAGTGCTTAATATATCACACAACTGGCATGACTGAGTGCTTTGATTTAGAGTGATGGCACTTAACCCGTGAAACAAAATCTAACAGTTAGTGACTAATAGTCAAATCAACACAAAAGAAAACAATGGAATTAGTGTCTAGTAATATCTACTTGGCTAATATCTGTTTCACAGGTTAAGTGCCATCACTCTAACCATGAATAGTCTAATAGACAAGGTTTTCACACACTGGCATGATAGTGCTTTGATTAAACCATGAATAGTCTAATAGACAAGGTTTTCTATCACACACTGCCATGATAGTGCTTTGATTTAACCATGAATAGTCTAATAGACAAGGTTTTCTATCACACACTGGCATGATAGTGCTTTGATTTAACCATGAATAGTCTAATAGACAAGGTTTTCTATTACACACTGGCATGATAGTGCTTTGATTTAACCATGAATAGTCTAATAGACAAGGTTTTCTATTACACATAAACTATTAGATTCCCAGGTACATATAAAACCACTTTATTCAAACACAAGACAACACTGAATACTCAAACAGTAATTAAACTTTAAATGATTCTTTAATACTTTTCAAATACTAAAGATGATTAATAAAAGTATATAATTATAAATTTTAATTATAAAATTATTTCTTAAATGATTCTACTTTCTACTTTATAATTTCACTTCATTCAAAATATTTCAATATAACTTGTGTTGGAAGTAGAAATAGATTCACTAAGGGTGCGTTCGATTGACCTTATACCGGAATAGGAATAATTCCAGATTCTGGGGCAGACGGATGACGTCATTATTCTGGAATATTCCAAGCATTCTGCTATGATGAGCAGAATGTTTGGAATATATTCCGCTTATTCCGGAATCAGAACAGACTCAATTGAACAGACATTCCGTATTATTCCAAGTATTCATATTCCGGAATAAGGTCGATCGAACGCACCCTAATTAGGGCTATAGAATATAGAATAATGCCTTCTTTGCAAAGATTATTATTATTATGAATTAAGAATCTACAATTTGTAGCAAAGTCTAAATATTTGGTGTGTAGAAATATAGTCTAAATATATATAGTACATACATTGTGTACAGTAATTAATTCCAATATCAGCAGCCATTTTATAGTATACATCCAGGGAACAAGGGTCGTTTAGAAGGAGATATTACATTTGATCCCTATGGATAGCTGGTTGTATTTGTATGGCTGCTAATAAAGCAATGATTCACTAATGACCTTTTATTTGATCAAGGTGGAGTTAGAGGTGCAACAATGTGAAGTAATGACGCTTGAACAGCGTCAATTATCCCAGGAAATGTTCCTAGAGCCACCAGAACATCACTAGCTCCTTCCCTGTACATCATAAACCATATCAAAGCAAGTTTTAATAATATAATAAAATAATCAACAAACCCATCAACAAGCTATGTTAGAACTTTCTGCCAAAAACTGTTATCACAACTTACATGTACATGACTTAGTAACAACCTACTGAGTCTACCAACAACCTACTGACAGTCTACCAACAACCTACTGACAGCCTACCAACAACCTACTGACAGCCTACCAACAACCTACTGACAGTCTACCAACAACCTACTGACAGCCTACCAACAACCTACTGACAGCCTACCAACAACCTACTGACAGCCTACCAACAACCTACTGACAGCCTACCAACAACCTACTGACAGCCTACCAACAACCTACTGACAGCCTACCAACAACCTACTGACAGCCTACCAACAACCTACTGACAGTCTACAGTCTACTGACAGTCACCAACCTACTGACAGTCTACCAACAACCTACCTACTGACAGCCTACAACAACCTACTGACCTACTGACAGCCTACCAACAACCTACTGACAGTCTACAACCTGACAGTCTACCAACAACCTACTGACAGTCTACCAACAACCTACTGACAGTCCTACCAACAACCTACTGACAGTCTACCAACAACCTACTGACAGTCTACCAACAACCTACTGACAGTCTGACCAACCTACTGACAGTCTACCAACTACTGACACAGTCTACCAACAACCTACTGACAGTCTACCAACAACCTACTGACTGACAGTCTACCAACAACCTACTGACAGTCTACCAACAACCTACTGACAGCCTACCAACAACCTACTGACAGTCTACCAACAACCTACTGACAGTCTACCAACAACCTACTGACAGCCTACCAACAACCTACTGACAGTCTACCAACAACCTACTGACAGTCTACCAACAACCTACTGACTGACAGTCCTACAGTCAACAACAACCTACTGACAGCACCAACTACCAACAACAACCTACTGACAGTCCTACCAACAACCTACTGACAGCCTACCAACAACCTACTGACAGTCTACCAACAACCTACTGACAGTCTACTACCACAACCTACTAACAACAACCTACTGACAGTCTACTACAACAACCTACTGACAGTCCCAACAACCTACCAACAACCTACTGACAGCCTACCAACAACCTACTGACAGTCTACCAACAACCTACTGACAGTCCTACCAACAACCTACTGACAGTCTACCAACAACCTGACAGCCTACAACACTGACACACCTACTGACAGTCTACCAACAACCTACTGACAGCCTACCAACAACCTACTGACAGTCTACCAACAACCTACTGACAGTCTACCAACAACCTACTGACAGCCTACCACCTACTGACACACCACAACCTACTGACAGTCTACCAACAACCTACTGACAGACAACCTACTGACAGTCTACTGACAGTCTACCAACAACCTACTGACAGTCTACCAACAACCTACTGACAGTCTACTGACACCTAGTCTACCAACAACCTACAAACAACCTACTGTCTACAACAACCTGACCACCAACAACCTACTGACAGTCTACCAACAACCTACTGACAGTCTACCCAACCTACTGACAGTCTACCAACAACTACTGACTAACAACCTACTGACAGTCTACCAACAACCTACTGACAGACCACAACCTACTGACAGCCTACCAACAACCTACTGACAGTCTACCAACAACCTACTGACAGTCTACCAACAACCTACTGACAACCTACCAACAACCTACTGACAGCCTACCAACAACCTACTGACAGTCTACCAACAACCTACTGACAGCCCACCAACAAACAACCTACTGACAGTCTACCAACAACCTACTGACAGCCCACCAACAAACAACCTACTGACAGTCTACCAACAACCTACCGACAACCTACTGACAGTCTACCAACAACCTACCGACAACCTACTGACAGCCTACCAACAACCTACTGACAGCCTACCAACAACCTACTGACAGTCTACCAACAACCTACTGACAGTCTACCAACAACCTACTGACAGTCTACCAACAAGCTACTGACAGTCTACCAACAACCTACTAACAGTCTACCAACAACCTACTAACAGTCTATCAACAACCTACTGACAGTCTACCAACAATCTACTGACAGCCCACCAACAAACAACCTACTGACAGCCTACCAACAACCTACTGACAGCCTACATGTACCAACAACCTACTGACAGTCTACCAACAATCTACTGACAGCCCACCAACAAACAACCTACTGACAGCCTACCAACAACCTACTGACAGTCTACCAACAACCTACTGACAGTCTACCAACAACCTACTAGCCTGTGAACAGGCTCTCCAAGGGGAGGGGGAAAGGGGAGGAGGAAGGAAAGGGAGGGGGACTGAGGAGGGAAGAGGGGGAAAGGGGAGGGGGAAGGAAAGGGAGGGGGACTGGGGAGGAGGGAAGAGGGGGAAGGAGAGCCTGTAAACATTCTTTAGAGAAAACTGTTCCATGATACCAGAATCTGGTATCAGCCTCTGATTGGTCAATTTCGTAACAACTGACATTTTGACATTCAGCATGCCCTGTATATGAGCAAGTACAACTGTAAACAAAATGGTAGATTTTTGATAGAACTCAGTTTGAACGTGTGTTAATTTTTAGAGGAGTTTGTTAAACCAATTGAACATGTTACTAGTCTTAAAAGCGAGCAGAAGGCCTGTATAATGTCTACTGCAAGGAAAAATGATGACTTGGGGTATTCTTCCTACGGGATTCGCGAAAGACCACAGACTGTAGACTGCAAAGCAACCGTCATCGTAGTTACGCCAATCCTCTCAATAAACCAAGTCATCCAAACAACCATACCTGAGCATGAATGCAATCGCTTTAGAAGATTTTGAAGACCAGAAAGAGCTGTGGCAAGGATTTCGACGTGGATATTGTTTATTTTCTTATCTCAGAGTAGTGAGTGGATCATCGCTGTTTGACCCATTACAGTATTTGCCGATCACGAGAACGTTTTAAAACAGCACAGCACAGAACTGGATACTCTTCTCCTCTTTGAAAGGGGAATTACATATAAAGCCAAGCTGATGTTTATAGCCTGATGTTAGATCAGTTTTTACTGTCTACAAATGTATGTAGGAGCCATTAGAAGCTCTTTCAGTCTTTTGTTTCTTCAAACAGAATATATCGATACTCTAGGGACTCTTGTATTGAACGATAACATTTGTATTTCGCTCGTTTATTCATTGTATTTTACCGGGATTTTATTATGCCAGTAAATTTTAACTGAACTCTTCTTTATGCGTATGGTTAACTTCGATCGAGCTGTCAAACTCACATGCAAATATTGATCGAAGCGTGACGAAAATCATTAGGGGGCAGAACAGGATTCTCTGAAGAATGTTTACAGGCTCTCCTTCCCCCTCTTCCCTCCTCCCCAGTCTCCCTCCCTTTCCTTCCCCCTCCCCTCCCCCCTCCCCTTGGAGAGCCTGTTCACAGGCTACAACCTACTGACAGTCTACCAACAACCTACTGACAGTCTACCAACAACCTACTGACAGTCTACCAACAACCTACTGACAGCCCACCAACAAACAACCTACTGACAGCCTACCAACAACCTACTGACAGTCTACCAACAACCTACTGACAGTCTACCAACAACCTACTGACAGTCTACCAACAACCTACTGACAGTCTACCAACAACCTACTACACAGTCTACCAACAACCTACTGACAGTCTACCAACAACCTACTGACAGTCTACCAACAACCTACTGACAGTCTACCAACAACCTACTGACAGTCTACCAACAACCTACTGACAGTCTACCAACAACCTACTGACAGTCTACCAACAACCTACTGACAGCCCACCAACAACAACCTACTGACAGCCCACCAACAAACCTACTGACAGTCTACCAACAACCTACTGACAGTCTACCAACAACCTACTGACAGTCTACCAACAACCTACTGACAGTCTACCAACACAACCTACTGACAGTCTACCAACAACCTACTGACAGTCTACCAACAACCTACTGACAGTCTACCAACAACCTACTGACAGTCTACCAACAACCTACTGACAGCCCACCAACAACCTACTGACAGTCTACCAACAACCTACTGACAGTCTACCAACAACCTACTGACAGTCTACCAACAACCTACTGACAGTCTACCAACAACCTACTGACAGCCAACAACCTACCAAACAACCTACTGACAGTCTACCAACAACCTACTGACAGTCTACCAACAACCTACTAACAGTCTACCAACAACCTACTGACAGTCTACCAACAACCTACTGACAGTCTACCAACAACCTACTGACAGTCTACCAACAACCTACTGACAGTCTACCAACAACCTACTGACAGTCTACCAACAACCTACTGACAGTCTACCAACAACCTACTGACAGTCTACCAACAACCTACTGACAGTCTACCAACAACCTACTGACAGTCTACCAACAACCTACTGACAGTCTACCAACAACCTACTGACAGCCCACCAACAACCTACTGACAGCCTACCAACAACCTACTGACTGCCCACCAACCAACAACCTACTGACAGTCTACCAACAACCTACCGACAACCTACTGACAGTCTACCAACAACCTACCGACAACCTACTGACAGCCTACCAACAACCTACTGACAGCCCACCAACAACCTACTGACAGCCTACCAACAACCTACTGACAGTCTACCAACAACCTACTGACAGTCTACCAACAACCTACTGACAGTCTACCAACAACCTACTGACAGTCTACCAACAACCTACTGACAGTCTACCAACAACCTACTAACATAATGAGTTTGTTCGTTTCTTCAACCAAAACATTTTTATTTTAAAACCAAGCTTTCGGACACATGGTCCATCTTCAGGGTGTAAAATGGTAGTAATTCGTCAAAACTAACGGCTATTACGTTGTAAACAAATAGCGCACGCAAACAAAAACAAAACAAAAAAAAACAAACAAATAAGACAATATGCGCGAGCAAGGAAACTAACAAGTTAAGAATGTGTAATAGATGACAGATCAAAATTTCTTAAATAGAGCAGTGTAATTTTGTGGCAAAATTCTGCTAAGAGTACGGATGCCATTAGTAACAGAGACACTGGCAGAATTTTGCCACAAAATTACACTGCTCTATTTAAGAAATTTTGATCTGTCATCTATTACACATTCTTAACTTGTTAGTTTCCTTGCCTTTCCTTTCCATATTGTCTTATTTGTTTTGTTTTTTTGTTTTTGTTTTTGTTTGCGTGCGCTATTTGTTTACAACGTAATAGCCGTTAGTTTTGATGAATTACTACCATTTTACACCCTGAAGATGGACCATGTGTCCGAAAGCTTGGTTTTAAAATAAAAATGTTTTGGTTGAAGAAACGAACAAACTCATTATGTCTACACCAACCAGCAAATAATTACTTAACCTACTAACAGTCTACCAACAACCTATATAATAATGTATGGCTGATAGTAATTACCTCATTAACTGTGCGACTGTTTGGTCTTTTTGTTGTGAAAGAAGGTCCATCACTGTCCTGAGTCCATGACATCTGATAGTTTCATCATCAGACTGTTTGAAAAAAGAAATCAGCTAGGAAGCAAGAATGACAACTGTTGTTATTCACATTTATTTTTACCTTTAAGTGTATTTTGATTATCTGTGACAATGCGCCAATCTACCAAGAATAACAATAATGTATTGATAAGTAGGGATAATAGTAGAGTGCAATTTAGAAAAGTGTGAAATAGTACGAATTTTAAATAGTACTTTAATAAGAAAGCAATTCCAAATATGTTCATTTTGTTGGGGTACAACAAGTTGAGAAACAAGGAGATAGAGACTTGAATATTTCGATGTTCAATTTACATCATCTTCAGCAAAGTGACTGATTAACACAAGGTGCCTGATGATATAGCTGAGCTGCTTAATACAAGACAATGGCCTAAAATAGTTGTAGTTCCCGAGAGGCCTTTAAACCTGAATTTATTTCAGGGCTTAAGTTCTTAATATGAACTTAAAGGCCTCTCGGAACTACGACTTTTCTAATCTGTATACATTGTATTGATTAAAATAATGCTCTAACACAAGTTTGACTTAATGTACAACTAGATAGCTGCATGCTATTATTGTATGAAGTGCTATGCATTCAAAGGTATGGAAATATATGGCATCTTTTCCAAATGTTCTCATAAAAGAAACTGCATTTCCAATTTATAATAAAGTGGAGGCTGCTTATGTGTGAGTTTCTTCATGTTTTAACAAAATAATTTATCGATAAGTTGTAGAAGGTATTGACTTTTATACCAATATTGATGAGTTCTGATGAAACTTTGAAAAGTTTGCCAGAGCTCTTGATACTTGAGTCTGAAAGGAAATATAAAGTTAACGTTATGATCAATAGGCAATAAACTCAGCCAGTCAAATCATGTACATGACATTATTTATTGTATATAAATAATAATAATAATAATAATAAATGTTATAATTTGATCACATTAAAATACTTAATTCGACAACAGATTATATTTCGGTAGTTAATCCTCATTATTGATTGTATCGTTTGAGGACACTCGTGAAGTAGATTGCGTATCATTTGTTTTTTAAATATAGCTAATTGCATCATCGTTGTCGGGTTGAAAATCATAAATCATAGAAGCTGAGACCACAAGGATGGATGGGAAATCAGTTCATGACCCACATTACATACAGATATATTCAATGTTCTCGTAGTTTTGAAGGTATATGAGCTATTTAACTAAGATCCTACAAGTCTGGATAAAAAGGTTGATCATTTGACGGTGTTATTTGAGAGTTTTAATTTCCCAGAATTCCTTTTGGTCATAGCTTTCATGATTTTCAACCCGACAACGATTATGCAATTAGCTATATCGCCTAAACTATGAGTAAACCCAGTTTACGGTCAACCAAGCAGATAGATCATGCGGCGATGGATAATGGTGATAATCTGGAGACAGAGGAGGAAACTTTTCACGATAGTTTTTCAGAACCGCCCCACGAGGTTTCAGTCGCTGAACTAACGAGAGAGATAGAAGCTGCCAAGACCAAACAAGAGCGCCTAAAGAGCGAGAATGAACTGTCGCAGTCGCAGCAGGAGCTGGACGCAATTAAAGCAGAGAATAAGCGGCTCTGAACTACCAAGAGAAATTTCAATTTATTGACTTTGAGTTCACTGGCGGTGGTCACACGGTCTGACGTACAGCCCGTCCGGTCAGATGAGAGGATTGCATCTATAATAGTGGACAAGACCCTTGCACAGTTTGGTCAGATCAGAGGATTGCATCTATATAGTGGACAAGACCCTTGCACAGTTTGGTCAGATGAGAGGATTGCATCTATAGTGGACAAGACCCTTGCACAGTTTGGTCAGATCAGAGGATTGCATCTATAGTGGACAAGACCCTTGCACAGTTTGGTCAGATCAGAGGATTGCATCTATAGTGGACAAGACCCTTGCACAGTTTGGTCAGATCAGAGGATTGCATCTATAGTGGACAAGACCCTTGCACAGTTTGGTCAGATCAGAGGATTGCATCTATAGTGGACAAGACCCTTGCACAGTTTGGTCAGATCAGAGGATTGCATCTATAGTGGACAAGACCCTTGCACAGTTTGGTCAGATCAGAGGATTGCATCTATAGTGGACAAGACCCTTGCACAGTTTGGTCAGATCAGAGGATTGCATCTATAGTGGACAAGACCCTTTGGTCTTTCAGACTCGAGCTCTGATGAAGAATCAGAGTTTCATGGTGAAGAAAAGAAGGCGAAAGATCGCACTAAAGGTAAGCTGCGTTCCGGGAAACTTTCTAAAGTAACCAACAGAGTTTTGTTTCCTCAGTTGTGGCGAACTTAGTTTGTCGTATATCAGTACAAACATTCAGTACAATGACCTAACTATTGCAGAGTTTGTTGCTGGATACACTGCCATTTTGAGTTTTCCTAGCAGACCACAGGGTGAAAAAGATGCGCAGTTAGAGCACTTGAATTCCTTGATGTATGTGGCGACACAATTTCCTTGGCCCGTCGTACGTAACTTCCACACGGCTGTTTTATTTGAGATTGAGTACGGACGGGCTAAATGGGGGAATCTATTCACCCATGTAAAACACCGAATGCTACACAAGTCGGTCAACATGGCCGGAAGAAGTGGTTTTACAGCAAACACCTTGCCACGAGGTACCTTTTTCTGTAAGGAGTTTCAAACAAACCAATATAAAAGCAGCAGGGATCATTATGGGCTGATCCGCAACGAGCGGAAGTGGGTCCAACATATTTGCGAAACGTGTTGGGCAATGGAACATAACATTGCAAAACATACAGAATCTTCCGATGATTGTCCTTTCAAGAAATCTGGTTGACTAGATGTCATGCCAAGAAATTTGACACAAACTGAATTTTGTGATGATAAATCTGTAGATACTGAGGTTCATGTGTTTGGGATGGATGTTTCATTTCCGACAGCGCTTGTAAGTTACTATTGATTCAAGTTTGCTGGTTCATGACAACCTGATCAGCACATGAACAGTGTTTTTCTTCGCAACTATATATTGACTTACATGAGCGTGTTCGGGCGTCAGGCCTTCCTAATTTTAAACAATGTCGTCTGCCGGTTCCGTCAAGATTTTTGTGTTACGATTTGGCGTGATTATCTTCAAGATTATTTCGATAACATTGTGTGTGAGTTCTTAGAGTTTGGATGGCCCATTGATTACAGGAATACTTCGGGTCTAATAAGTAATTATTGTACTCATCAGGGCTCATTACAGTTCCCTGCTGCAGTGGATTTGTATTTGAAGATAAAGTTTATTATTATTATTAAGATGGAGTTGATGAAAGGGGGAGTGATTGGCCCTTTCGAAACCAATCCGTTCTCAAGCAAAATTGCTGTATCACCTTTGAACTCTGTTCCAAAAAGCACCCTACAGCAATGCAGGATTATTTTAGATCTTAGTTGGCCTATTGGTACTTCCGTTAATGATGGAGTTTCATCTGACTTTTACCTGGGAGAGGAATTTCACCTGTCTTATCCTACAGTGGACATGATTGTGGAGCAAATCAACCATTATGGGAGACAATGTTTGCTGTTTAAAAGGGATCTTAAGCGGGCTTACCAACAGTTTCCAGTAGATCCCTGGGATTATCATCTTCTTGGATACCATTGAAAGGGTAATTTGTATTTTGACACAGTGTTGCCTATGGGATTATGAATGGCGGCTATGGCCTGTCAGAGAACCACAACAGCAGTGTGTCATATTTGTTTTCTTGTGGGGTTTGACGTCATGAGTTATTTAGATGATTTTATGGGTTTTGCACTGCCGGAGGACACAGAGACACCTTTCAGTTTTGTGGAGCTTTACTGAAGGAACTGGGCTTGGAGGAGTCGACTGATAAAGCTTGCTCCCCAGCAACGGAGGTAATTTGCTCAGGAGTGCAGTTTAACACAGTTACCATGACGATGTCAGTCACACCAGAATGTAATATATTTATTAATAATAATAAATGTACAGTAATTTTAGTGTATATAGTTTTTTAACAATTTTGTTAGGAATAGGGATAACCTATTTCCTTTAATTTGTAGATGCTAATGTTATTTTTCCTATAAAGTGTTATTATTATTATTATTATTATTATTATTGTTATTATTTATTTATTATTATTATTGTTATTATTATTATTATTATTATTATTATTATTATTTATTTATTATTATTATTGTTATTATTTATTATTATTATTGTTATTATTATTGTTCTTATTATTATTGTTCTTATTTATTATTATTATTATTATTATTTATTATTATTATTAAATTATTATTATTATTATTATTATTATTATAATTTATTATTATTATTATTATTATTATTATTATTATTATTATTATTATTATTATTATTATTATTATTATTATTATTATTATTATTATTATTATTATTATTATTATTATTATTATTATTATTATTATTATTTATTATTATTATTATTATTATTATTATTATTATTATTATTATTATTATTATTATTATTATTATTATTATTATTATTATTATTATTATTATTATTATTATTATTATTATTATATTTTTTTTATTATATTATTATTATTATTTAGTAGTGGTAGGTGTTGTCACTATGTAGTAAAAGTTACCCCAACCTTTGATTCTTCATCCCTACTAGAAACATGTTACAAACCTGAATATCTTTGTGTTGTGCATGTGAACTCATCACTCTGCACATGGCCTCCAGACAATCCCTCAATGACATCTGTGTACAATAATTGGATTTCATGTTTGAAATTCTATTGCACAATAAAGCTACTGGATACTCTAGCTATACAATGTAGGTATATATTATCTCTACTCTATCAAAAAGGCCCAGATTACCACTTAGAGAAAGTTCATTCACAAAATTCAAAGATTTCTTTGAATGCACAATTGTATTTCATTATAGTCAGTGTTAGCTGTGCCTAACCATAACATTACTAGGTTTGGGTTAGAAGTTTTATTGCATAAATACAATAGAGTAAGGTTAAGCTCTACAGACTGACCTGGTCTTGCTCACCCATTGCAAGATTTGCTATTAACGATGATGCATTAACCAAGACCTGAAACAAAACCATTATCACACAAGGTAACAAAGAGAGTGAGAGAGAGAGAGAGAGTCATATGCGGTACCTGTAAGTTCTTGGGACCTCGTCTTAATGACTCTACCAAGCATCGACCAGCTGAGAAATCTTCCTACAACATATGATTTTGCAAAT
>JAUJYZ010000232.1:0-27500 GCA_033675265.1 Actinostola sp. cb2023 | reverse complement strand
TGAGCGAGACTTTGTAATAAGGGACGTCACCGGTAAACAGTAGTCACAGACTCTTTCAGGGTCTTCAAAACCCATCTGAGGCAATGGAACCTATTAGGTACAGTGTACAATGAGTATGTTAGGTCAAATAAACTACTGTATTCATAACATTCTAATAATCAATCAATTACTCTAATGATATAAAGTACCTCTATGCAAATTTTAAAATGAAATAAATGGGACCACTAAAGTAGATAACTGGATACATAAATGGGAAAAGGGCCACAAGTCATAACAGATGGATAAGAAAACCATGTTTTAGAGGTTGGAATTCCCTTCATAGGGAGTGTATGAGTAGACTCAAAGTGTCCCCGATTAGTTTCTGACACTTTAATAAATTAAAGTTATTATTATTATTATCATTATTATTATTAATAAGAAAACGATTATTATTATTATTATCATTACTCTGTCTTGACATCAGGGATGTATTTTATTAATAATATGATATTTTAAAAACAGTAGACACCACTTCACCAAGTCAAGATTCATACATTTTCATAGAGTGATTCCAATAAACCTGGGCACTATACTAATATTAGTAAATCACATACATGTAAGCCACAAAGGAACAAAATAAAAATAAAAAGTTAGTGTCTAATTCTAATAGTGTAGCTAGATTGGAATCACTTTACACCGTGAGACGTGAAGCATGTTGTACTATTAAACTCGTATGGGAAATTGTACTTTTAGCTTAATTGTCATCGTTTCTATAGTGTATTTATAACTTTTATATCAATCTCATTTAATACTGTACCTTTTCACTACAGCACTTGTTACATAATACTTTTCCACACTGCCTGCAGTGATGTTTACGTCTTAGTTGATTAAACTTTTGGCTGCACAACGGACAAGTATGAGCTTCTTCGTCAGGCATCCATCTATCAAAACAACACATTATCAATCCATAATCTCCAGCAATGCAACATCTCATTACAGATATACATGAACTCTTACCTAGGCTTGACTAAGAGGAATGGAGTAGACGAATAAACATTGGCGGGACCTTCTGTTTTAGCTGGGAAAACATCATCGTCTTCGAGACGAATTCCATGGTTGGCATTGGTAGCGCGCGCCATCTTGCATCGAACGACTAGGGTCCAGTCTCTCTCTGCACGGTTTCCTGGGTTACAAAATATTCGAATAAAATGCATGACTAGATTTTTTCACGTTCACGTTTTTAACGAGTTTTTGTAGCTCTTTTAAAAGTGGATACGTGGGGGGGAGGGGTGGGGAAGTTGGGGGGGGGGGGGAGGGGGGGGGGGTGGGGGGGGGGGGGGGGGGGGGGGGGGGGGAGGGGGGAGTTGAGGGAGGGGGCGTGAGGCGCTTATGGAGGGCGCTTATTCGAATCATTACGGTAATAATAATATTTTAAAAATAATACTGTAATTTATTTCTTGAAAACGCATATGACGAAGTCTCAATGCTTTGTACAATCAGACCAAGAGAAAAAGGTGCAGACATATGTGTATATATTAACATAGGAAAATATACATAGAGTGCAATTTAGAAAAGAACTAAATAACTAATTAGTACTAAATAGCACTAAACAATAGAAAACAATAGAAATAGCACTATTTAGTACTATTTAAAATTTTAATGAAATACTATTTCACACTTTTCTAAATTGCACTCTACACCTGTTTTCAAAAACGTTGTCCATTTACAAAATACAAAATAGTAAATAGTAGAAAGGAATTAATTAGAGAAACAAAAGAAATGCACTCAACCTGAACCCTGGCTCATTACTCGGGCCCAGGCCGCAGGCCGCCCGAGTTAGAAAATGCGTTTTTCGGTAGTAGTAGTAGTCGTAGTTTTTTTAGTCGGTTAAAGAATGACGAAAGTATGCGACGTATTTAATCGTATCCGGAGTTTCAAGATTACTCCGCAGATTTGAAAAGATAAAGGAGACACAGGACTCAAGTAGATTATGAATCTTAGTTTTGAAAGCAGCTGTAGATCTTCAAGCTATTAAAAGGTCAGGATTCTAGTTCATCGTTCAATGACTAGAAGTGGTAAAAGGACTAGAAGCTCGCTTAAAATATATTTTTAAAAAAACAAACGCGAGGCCGTTATCGGAACCATCTGACCTATGCAACCTCAAGACGTACGTATCATGTTCGTACTCACCGGACTAATAGTCTCCCTCGTCACTCAACTGTCACTGATTGTCATGACGTCAGAGAAATTGTATTGAAGAAGATGTCCTTGTTTTATTCGACGTTCGAACCGTAACTCGAACCCGAACTCGATTCCAAACTCGACGTTTCGGGATCTGAAGCTAGAGAGGGGGCCTTTACACAAACTCATCAAAATCAAATCAATTGAACTCAAAGTCAAAAGGTAATCAAATGAACTCAAAGGCAAATCAAATGAACTCGACACATACATGTATATACATAGTCTCCCTCGTCACGCAACTGTCAGTCATTGTCAGGTCTCTCCTCGCGCAGCTGACATTGTCCTTGTTCTTCAACCAACTGGCATTCATTTTCAAGTACTTCCTCGAACAACTGACATTTTCCTTTTCACAATGCCCGAGTGAACGCTCATTGAGCGTCTTGTTGTTTCTCTAATTCCTTTCTACTATTTACTATTTTGTATTTTGTAAATGGACAACGTTTTTGAAAACAGATGTATATTAATAATAATAATAATAATAATAATAATGATGATGATTATGATGATAAAATCTCCACCCTTCTCTCCCCATCCCCTTCTTTCCACCCCACCCCTCAGATCCCCTCCCCGAGTCCCCCTCACACGCCCGTCCAGAAGAAGAAATGTTTGGGCTCCCTGTGCCCTGTTGAGTGTGAAACGTGTCCAGGATCGTCAGGAGGAATTTCTGGTCGAGTAAAACCATGGATATCGAAGAGTTAAGGACTCCAGCTTTATTGGTGGATATAGAAAAAGTGAAGATAAACTGTCAAACTATGGTTGAACGATGTAAAAACCTTGGTGTTCAGCTTAGACCGCATATGAAAACGCACAAAACACTGTAAGTCTTATATTGGTCTATAAACCTGGAAGGCCACGGCACGAATGTGCATGAAAGCATGCATTCAATTTATCGGAGGTTTCTTGGTGTTGCAGAACACCAGATGACGTTAGACAATGAACACAAAGGACGAGAAGAATGAACTTGAACCCAAGAATACAATGCAGACTGCAACACCAAGAAACACCCAATTTATCTTATGACGTTCGGTTTAAAGTGCTACTTAGACGAAAATCGATCGAAGTTTAATTTAGCTGAAACTTCACTGAAATAATCTCAAAGAGCCATACAATTACTGGTTAATGTGTTTTCTCAAAATTCCTATGGGAAGTATTACATTTTTATGAATCTTTAGAAGTGTCAGTGAGGTCATCTACTCAACCGTAACAATCAACACGGCTTCGCTCCGTACATTTCTTTGTGTTTAGTTTCTTGAATTAAGCTTATTTTATTTCTATGAAGCTAAAAGTTTGGGTGAAGGAGTTTTCTTACATTATTTGTGCTTAGGATTGATTGTCTGACCAGTTGTCTTCAATGCAGAGCTGTTATCTGAACAAAACATTGAGATATTTTGACTCACAAAATACAAAGAAATGTATGGAGCTGAATGTTGGGTTGAGTAGATGATGTCACTGACTCCTCTAGAGATTCATGAAAATATAGTACTTCCCTCTGGAATATCGAAAAAAGATTTTAACTAGTTATTATTAGACCCTTGAAGAATTATTCAATGAAGTTTCAGCTAAATTAAACTTCGATCGATTTTCGTCTAAGTAGCACTTTTTAAAGTATTAAAATACTCCAAAATTGCTGGAATCTATTGATTGAATGCGTTAAGGCTTAACTAATTGAATAAGTGATTTAATAGTTGTAACAATAGACTTTGGGACAGCTGTGTCACGAATACCCTAGAATCCCAGTTATAAAATACTAGTATTAAGCCCCAGGGCTCGAAATAGCGGCCTGCCAATGGCCAAAATGCAGGTCAAATGTTACTACTGGCAGGCGAAAATAATTTTGAACTGCCAAATGGAAAATAAAATGGCAGGGGAAATTTTGCTCCACTGTAGTTCATTGTTTTACTTTGTTTGCTTACCATTTTCCTTTATTCGCTAGTCCTTTCCGTGAACATATAAATATCGGCAAGTAAACCGAAAACAACAGCGCAAAGGTTGTAGTGTACGTGCGTGCAAATATGCAGCCAGTGCAGGTGCAGGCCATCAGGTCAGCGGACGGTGTTCTCTTGTAATATAACCCAGCATGCATTTTGGGCTCCCAAGCTAGCGTGCACGCCATTTGCTTTGCAGAACGATTCTGTGACGAATCTACGACAGGGAAAATGGAGGGAAACAATTCCCAGAACAATATTGAAGCATATATTAACTTCCGGCATCTTTGTGATCATTTCGATGAGTACGGGATCAGTGTAAAAAAGCCAGATGCGTCTGATAGTGTATACTGCAAGTCTCTTTTCGCCTGGCACGGCCTAACAATGTGATTACTACTACAAAGGTGGAAAATGCACATTTTTTATCATAAATTTGTGGCAGGTCAAAAATACTAAATGGCAGGCCAAAATTTTGTTGTCCTGCCAAAAAATAAAAAACTGTCTGGCCATTTTTTTTTTCTATTTCGAGCCCTGAGCCCTGGCTTATAAGCTTACATGTACAGTCAATGTCATTAACGTTGTCCAGCTAAAAAGTGATTTTTAGTGTTTTAAAAAACACTACAATAAATGTCACGTGTCTCATTCTATATTCGGTTTGCATGCGTGGAATTTTAATATCAAAAGCATAAATCACCTCCGTGAGAGAAAATAATTTTAACAATGTGTTTATGCTTTTGAAATTAAAATTCCACGTACGCAAAACGAATATAGAATGAGACATGTGACATTTACTGTAGTGTTAATAGGGTCCTTAAGCACCAGGACGACGACGTCGAGGACGACGACGTCGAGGACGACGAAGTTGGAATAAAGTGTTTTGTTACAAGTCTATTGTTTTCATAATTGCTTCATATTCCGTGTTTTCACTAAATTTGCACCGCCTTTCATGAATGACATCGTCTTTTTGTGGTCCGGTTGACCGAAAACAACTATCTGTACAAATGGGGGTGGGCTTAGGGGGGGTGGGGGGGCTTAGGGGGGGGGGGGGGGGGCATGGGGGGCCAGAGCCACCCCCTTTGAGTTGGGCCCGATACATATTCGCCCACGTCTCCCCACCATTTGATGCCCAGAATGGATGGAAATTGCATTTTCGAGCTTCTAGATATCAAAATAAAAATTTTCTGGGGGGGCATGCCCCCACACCCCCTAGAAGAAGGGGGCCCTCCTTAGTGGTGCACCCCCCTTTCAAAATCTCTAGATCCGCTCCTATTAATGACATTGACTGTATAACTTCGTAAGGGTTTTGTGGCAGGCTTATAATCAGGGGGGGATTATAACCGGGGGGACTTATAAAAGGGAGGAAAAAATGTCTGAAATCCATTCTATTTAAAAAAAAAAAATGTTTATAATTGTGACCATTTTAGTTAAGCTCAGAAAAAAACTATAATCTGAGCGGATTTTCAAGCAATATGAGCTACCATATACTACTGGACTCCATCAGTCTCGTTTGCTACATACACCTAATTGCCTGATTATTGTTTCCTGTATATGGTACCCCGTATGGGGAGATCGAGTAAATGAAGGGGGCCTATAAGTGGGGAGCTTATAACCCAACTGGGGGGGACTTCTAACCGGGAGGGCTTCTAATCGGGAGGGCTTCTAATCGGGAGGGCTTCTAATCGGGAGGGCTTATAACCGGGGGGCTTACAACCGGGGGGTCTTATAACCGGGATTCTATGGTATTTCCAGTAGTTTGCATGTCTGGAGATTTGCAAAAGGCTACATCTTAGCATCCTCGGGAACCCAGGGGTATATTCTGTCGCTTGTTAGTCGCTCCCAGAGAAATACCCCTGGGAACAAAGTTTGTTGGAACTTGTTCCGGAAGTCAAAAATTACTCTTGTTTCTGACCAATCAGTATCAAGTATATTCTGGTTTGAATTTTGACTACCGGAACAAGTTCCAACAAACTTCGTTCCCAGGGGTATTTCTCTGGGAGCGAGTAACGAGCGACAGAATATACCCCTGGGTTCCCGAGGATGACATCGTAGATGCTGAGACTCATACCCAGTCATTACTTATAACTAATGGAAAGGGAAGTAACCAGACCGAACCGGACAGCACACAAAGCCGCGCCCACATTGCGAGTAAGAGAAGCGACTGGGTACAAGTCTGGCTTATAATATGACCACACCGTGGTCAAACATCTGCTCATGCGCAAGCTTTGTCCTGCATCGACACTAAGGAAGTGGCTCGCCAAGCGATCAGGGAGCTCAACATAATACATTTCTATACACAGGGAGCCCAACATACCGGTAATACGTATTGTGCACACATGCTCTACCACAGGAAATCCATCAAAAAGATGTGTGCAGTATATTTTTATTTATTATAATTAAGTAGCCTCAGAAACAAAGGTTGGGCTGCCTGCTTTAACCTTCTCACGTTCCCTGCTTTAACCTTCTCACATTCCCTGCTTTAACCCTCTCACTTCCCTATTTTAACCCTCTCCCCTCCCTGCTTTAACCCTCTCCCCTCCCTGCTTTAAACGAACTAGTGAGCTGAAAGTTGTATGTATAGAATATTAGAATGTAGTGGTAGTGTGTGTGAGAGTACAGTGTCACCCAATAGTGCGCAAGTGCTAGAACACATTGGACACTCACATCCTTGTTTCGACTTCTTTCTAATCCGTGTAGCTAAATGCAGCTCTAAATACCTGTAAAATGGAGCACTGATGGAGGGAGGGGGTAAAAGGGAGCACCTTCGAACGCTTTATAGATGAGTCCCTGGATCAGGGGACTTCCATATACCGTATAAAGTGGTGGGGATGCTCGTCATAACTTTTAGGGATCCAGATCTCAGTGATTTGGTACTTAGGGTGTCACAAATCTAAAAGGACCACAAGAGACTAAGCTGGTACCTCTTAGGGTGTCACAAATCTAAAGGACCACAAGAGACTAAGCCGGTACCTTTTAGGGTGGTTATCAGTAAATAAGATACCCAAGATAAAATAATGACAGCCGGAATAACAGTTGCACTATAGAGTTGGCACCTAAATGGCGTACAAATTATTTGTTGCCATGCCCATCTGGACAAGACTTGGGTACCTTTTAGGAGTCATTTTCAAAATTTGCAACAAGCATATCATCCCCACACTTTATGTATGGGAGTCCCCCTCCCCCTGTGCTTTAACCCACTGCTTTCCATCAAACTGATTACTACTTGCTTATCGCAATAGGGAAGCTGCTTACTTCATGACAAATGGTACTAAAAGATGTATTGTTGTATCAACTCTTGCTGAAGCAGAATTCTTTGCCGATGGAGGCTTTGACGACATCACTTATGGTTATCCAATAACACCTGACAAGCTCCCACAAGCTTCAAAACTATTGAAAGATTACAGAAATTCCACATCTTTGTTGACAATGATTTCACTTTAAAAGCACTCATAAGCTATCCACCCCCCCCAAGGGAAGAAGTGGTCAGTGTTTATGAAGGTAGACTGTGGTAATGATAGAGGTAATTACAGTTCTGTAATAATGGGCATGGCACATGACATGGATTTTCTTTTTCGACACAGGTTCAAGATTTTAATTTCATACCCTAAAAGATACCTAATTGCTTATTTTAACCCCTAAAAGATACGACAAACATCTCCGATACTGTTATACGGGAGTGCCAAACCCCCCTCTCCCCCCCCCCCCCCCCCCCCCCCCCCCCCCCGGTGGCTCTCCTAGGCCTAATGGGCCAGGTATGCACCCTATCCAAACCAATAGAACTGGAAACCAGTTCAAAACTATCTACACGGTTTAATACTCCAAAATTGCTGGAATCTATTGATTGAATGCATTAAGGTTTAACTAATTGAATAAGTGATTTAATAGTTGTAACAATAGATTTTGGGACAGCTGTCTCACGAATACCGTAGAATCCCAGTTATAAAATATACATATACAGTCAATGTCATTAACGTTGTCCAGCTAAAAAGAGATTAACACTACAATAAATGTCATGTGTCTCTTTCTATATTCGTTTTGCACGCGTGGAATTTTAATATCAAAAGCATAAATCACCTCAGTGAGAGAAAATAATTTTAACAATGCCCCCTCTCCCCCCAGTGGCTCTCCTAGGCCTAATGGGCCAGGTATGCACGTACCCTATCCAAACCAATAGAACTGGAAACCAGTTCAAAACTATATACACGTACATGTAGCATATAATACCACATACCTGGATTCATATACGGTATACGTCCCTTAAATGGGGTACCATATTTTGCTTTTTCACCATAAAATAAAATGTTCGACCTTTAATTTGGGTACACTTTTTTATTTTGATAAAAAATCCACTTAGCATAACAGCCAGCGTATGCACTTCTGATATTAGCAATCTCCAAAGGAATACTATTAACTTTTTCTTAAATTGGGTCTATATTTCAGTGACAAATCCTTGGAAAGGGTATGAATTTTCCAATTCTTCATCCTTAAATAGGCTCAGGGTTTTGAGTACTCCCCCCCCTGGCTTGCCCCACTCTCTCTGAAGTCAGACTACATACATCAGTATAATTCAGATATTTGATATTTTCAGCTGGAGTGCACTGCAATGATCCGTATTGCATAACTCTTGCCAAGGCGATTACAAATGAACCATCCCTGGTCTTTAATGGTCTATATATTCACTGTGGAGATTCATATTCTGCAAAAAGTGCAAGCCAACTAAGGGATTGTGGCAGTAGTTCTTGTGACAGGATTCTTGGACTGGTTTCAAGGTGTTGTACAGATATCAAACAGTTCATTTGTACTGCATTTATTATTATTATAAAGAAGCCTTGGATATTTTAATGGTTTAGCTGGCACTCTATGCATAATAATTATTATATATTATCATTGTCATGATGATAATGATGATGATTAATATTATTATAAATTATTTCTGACTGCATGATCACCATCTGACAAGCTGTCCAATAAAATAATAATTATTATTATTATCTTGTAGAAAGATTGAATGACTGAATAACAATAGACAACCAACTGACCAAATAAGCAAACATTAATTGATTTATTTATCACTTTAACTGAGTCACACACCTGACCGAGACTGACTCACTGACTCACTGACTGACTAGCTAGCTAACTGACTGACTAACTGACTGACTGGCTGACTGAATGGATGGATGGATGGGCGGGTGGACGGACGGACGGACGGATGGGCGGACGGACGGACGGACGGACGGATGGGTGTACAGACGGACGGACGGACTGACCTAACCAAGTGACTGACTGACTGACTGACTGACTGGCTGACCTAGCCAAGTGACTGACCGACTGACCTAACCAAGTGACTGACTGGCTGACCTAACCAAGTGACTGATTGACTGACCTAACCAAGTGACTGACTGACTGACCTAACCAAGTGACTGACTGACTGACCTATAACCAAGTGACTGACTGACTGACCTAACCAAGTGACTGACTGACTGACTGACTGACTGACTGACTGAATGAATGACTGACTGACTGACTTGACTGACCAACTGACTGACTGATCGACTGACTTCCTGACTGACCAACTGACTGACCTGACTGACCTAACCAAGTGACTGACTGACTGACTGACTGAATGAATGAATGACTGAATGACTGAATGAATGAATGAATGAATGAATGAATGAATGAATGAATGAATGAATGAATGAATGAATGAATGAATGAACGAACGAACGAACGAACGAACGAACGAACGAACGAATGAATGAATGAATGAATGAATGAATGAATGAATGACTGACTGACTGACTGACTGACTGACTGACTGACTGACTGACTGACCAACTGACTGACTTCCTGACTGACCAACTGACTGACTGACTGACCTAACCAAGTGACTGACTGACTTCCTGACTGATCATGACCAACTGACTGAATGAATGACTTTAAGGGTGGACTAACATATTTTGTTACTATGCAACCGCGTTGCTATGGGCTTTTACATGTCTTCAATTCTTTAGCTTTGTTGAGGATTTTTTCCTGAAATTTTGATATTTTATAGCCTTGTTAAACATCCTACTTCTCTCTAGGGGTTTTAAATTTCGCTTTAGCAGAAATGAGCAAGCATACAAATTATTTATGAATTGAAAGTCATACAATTCGCGCATCTCCTGCTTGGGTACAACAGGAAAATCAAAACGTCTTTGCTGCATAATAATTTTTATGCCAAATGACAGAATAGAGAACTGTCTAAACATTTTCGTAGGATTCTTTTCCGAAATCCGTCAATTCAATGCTGAAAAAGAACGGTAAATTTAACAAGACTTCACTGCGCATGCGCACATTCTCGTTTTCAAAAACCTTCAAAATTTTCGAGCACGTTCACTGAGGGTTATTTTTTTCTAACCTAGAATATCAACAACGACCTAGTCAACATTGCTGAGCATGCTTTTTAAAAACTGAAGACAATATGACAAGTTATGGAATTTAATCCTTAAAAAACAGCTCGAAAAACGTCCATCAAAAAATCATATTTCATTTAAATACCAAATCCATGCTCAGTTGTCTGCTCCTTGTGTTGTAGAACAAGTGTATAATCATAGATTTACAGTATCTTATAAATCCTTGGGAAAAAAAGAGCGTTTTCTGTTTTGATGACGTCATTGTGACGTAATTTGGTGACGTCATGCTCTGACAAAGCTTTCTCCCTTACAATCACTTCCTATAAGTCCCTTCTCTTCTCTTTGAATTTTACGATTTTTTTGAGGTTTCAAATTTTCCTTAGCAACAGTCAAAATAAATATGTTAGTCCACCCTTAAACAACCAACTGACCAAATAAACAATTGTTTGAGTTAGCAACTGCATAAGTCACCTGAACGAACAAACGTATGAAAAAAAATGATTGAATGAACGAATGAACGAATTAATGAATTAATGGATATTATTGCCTGGATTGAGTCATCTAACTGATCTTTTCTCTGAAAGGCTAAAAGCAGCTGGCATTGAGTGCCCTACTGTTGGAGTGGGGTCTACTCCTAATTGTTCAAAACCAGTAAAAGATATACAAGGAATTACTGAGTTTCACCCAGGAAATTATGTCTTTTATGGTACGTATAACTAATAACAACCTCTTGAGCAATAGCTGTAAATAACTTTGCATGTTTTGGATATATTTCAGATTATCAACAATCATTAATTGGTTCTTGCCAGCTAGAAGATGTTGCGATGAGAGTGCTGACTAGAGTAATTGGACATTATCCAGATCGTGGTCATTTACTTGTTGATTGTGGCTTCACTGGTCTCAGTCATGATGGTATCATGCGACAATCACTGTCTCAAGACCCGTTTTGTCTTATTGATGGACATCCTAACCTCAAGTAAGTATTTATAGGTCATGAGTGAAGCTATTGTAGCTACTGTCAACACCTGTCTTGGCTCACAAGTACTACTATTCAGCTATACAATGTTCAACCTGTCAAACCTGTATGTATGTACATGATTAGAATATAACATATCAAGAACGAATAATAGATCAACTCCTTGTTTGTCATTGGTAAAAGAAAGTGACCCATCGCTCATGGGAAGAGAGTTGCTGAGACAGATCAAGCTAAACAATGAAGTAAAGTGTAGCAAACATTTATCTCAGGTTCTTGTTCTATTACACAGAATGGTTGCATTGACTCAAGAAATAGGCAAAATAAAAGCAGCAAAAGATGACGAGGCCCTTGACTATTCTAAGTACCCCATTGGTTCATTCTTGTGGATCATACCATATCATGTGAGTATTGTACACCATATTATTATTACCATACAACTATACACCATCACTCCACTGCTGGCTGCAATATTGCATACACATAACATTGTACACCATATTATTACCATACAACTATACACCATCACTCCATCACTGGCTGCAATATTGCATACACATAACATTGTACACCATATTATTACCATACAACTATACACCATCACTCCGTCACTGGCTGCAATATTGCATACACAGACATGCAAAGGTGGACTTGCACCTCATATCATTGCCACCAATATTGTGCGCATAAAGCCGGTACTATATCTTCCGGGCCGATAGCCTGCTATTTAATCCTGAGAGGAACTCCGATGTGAAAGGGGTGGATATAATTGTCGTCTCTTTCAGGGGTGTAAATAACAGTTTTTGGTATCACTTAGGGTGTTCACGACGGAACTCCAATATTTTTAGCCATCAAAGTATCATTTAGGGTTGCACGCGAAGAAATAAAACACGCCGTAATACTGTGTTGGTACAGCTCTTATTATTATTATTATTATTATTATTATTATTATTAGTCTATTGTTTATTTATTTATTTTATTTATTTATACGTGAAGGGGGATTGGGGAGGAGAAGGGGGATTGGGAAGGAGAAAAAAAATCACGTAAAAAAAAAACAAAGGTTAACTGGATTAACAAAGAGGCAGTATTCAAAAACCCATATAGTCTTCTCCCCTTCTTCTCCCCAAAAACCTTTCCCTTCCCTCTCCCCCTCCAGGACAGCCAAAGCTACACAGGCTAGGCTTACATGACTGAGTAACGCTTGGTAGATTTAATTAACTATATTTCATCTGTCTTCTACAGGCTTGCGCAACAGCGTGTCTTCATCCAGTTTATTACGTTCACAAGAAAAACAAGATAATAGAAAAATGGACACCAAATCGTGGATGGTAAACTGAATGGTCTGGGAGACTGCAATAGCCGATATAGATGGAATAGAATGATCGAGTGTTACCTCTTTTAATTAACTTCCGAAACAGTAGTAAATGTATTTTGTTCTTCTTCCCCCCCCCCCCACACACTCCCAGAATTTTGCAGGGCCCCTATTGGATACCAGCCAAGTGCTGAATGGGCCACCCTGCCTAAATAAAGTTTACATTACATTATATATATATATATATTAAATTCTCCACTTGGGAGGTGCCTCGCATAGGTACTCAGTCACGTCCCGTTCGCGCCCCACCCGTTTGGCTTTCCTACTGATTTATTTCTTCAGTGTATTTGCTTGTTATATACTTTTTTCAGTACGTTTATTAAATAAACAAGACGCTCAATGAGCGTACACTCGGGCTTATGACAAGGACAATGTCAGTTGCGTGAGGAGGGACCTGACAATGACTGACAGTTGCGTGACGAGGGAGACTATGTATATATGTGTCGGTGAGCATAGATAAAAATCTCCGAATCGTATTTCCGTAGCACGTACTTGGAACGTCCAGTTGAGGTTCATATTCATGGTCAGACGGTTCTGATAACGTCTTTGGTTTCTTCGTTATCGCAGAGGAAAGTCGAACTTCGTATCTTTGAAACATCCAGTTGATTCAGACTACGGTATGATGTGACAAAGCTCGACCAATCTGCTGTCTCTGCCTATACATTGAAAGATCTTGTTCGATATCTCGAAATCAGAAAGGAATTATCGATTAAAAATCAAAAGCTGCTTCTGTTAGATTTAAGATGTGACCTCAAATACGTTTAAAGACGTACCACAGCGTACCTTGAAGAGTCGGAGATCTTTATCTATGAGTCACCGACACAAATAGTCTCCCTCGTCACTGAGCGTCTTCTTCTGTAATAGATCCCTAAAATCTAAGGGCGTTTTGATTTCGATTGTATTTTTGCCGTTTACTGACCTGTTTTGAGCGTGGAAATTCTGTTTTAAATAGCGCTACGCGGCGGTTCTAAAATTAGGTCGCGTAATAGATGTATGACTCACACAAGGATCACACAACTGTAATCGTACTGAATTTTTCAAACGTGGAATAAAATAAACATCCATCGTGAGTTACTGAAAATAACTCGACTGGTTCGATTGTTTGCATGACTTCTGTACATATAGCTTTCTGTCGTAATAGATCCCTAAAATCTCGCCCCCGTTTTCACAATCGAAACCCTGAAACAGACATTCCTGACCGATACGATCACATATACTCCGCATTTTGTGTACTACCAAGAAAAAGAAAAATATATACAAGAAAGCCCATTTTATAACTCGGGCTTCCTTCGGAAGGGCCCGAGTAATTAGCACCAACTGTCTTATTCTCATGAGGATGATGCATCGCAGGCTCAGATCTACGAATAGTTGCCGATTGACTTTCCGAAAACTCGGTCGATGAGCCATGCTAATCTTCTCTGTATCGTTCCAATTTGATTGATTGATAGACTTGCTCCAAGTCTCGTTCGTTTTTTCCCCCGTGAAGTACGCTACTTGGGCTTCCTGTGTTTGCTTGGGCTTCCTGTGGTGGAAGGTGGGGAGGGGAGCGAACAGGCCATATCGAAGGGGTACTGTATTACATATATGGCATGGGACCATTACGTGATTGTGCCTACATGGAGTATAGTTACCTGAGGGACCCTGAATAAACTGATCTGAATAAGAAAGAAAATTCCCAAAGCATTCTGGTACTTGTAGTAAAACAACGTCATCATGCAAGTCGCCTATTGTTTGTGATGTTTTGAAAGGTGGGTTGCCCAGGTTGCCTAGCTTGATAGACGGCTTATTCTAAATACCGGCAATGAATACGAATAATTAACATAACAATGAGTACCCATCATGCACTACGGTGTATATATTAACTCATCATCAGGCTTTTGTCTCAGTTCCTCTCTTACCGCCGAAGGATACACAGTTCGCGCTCTCTGCTGTTTTACTCGTCGCACCACGCCGGACAAGCTAGCGAAATGGATGAGGTTCAGTTATCTTTAGGTCAAGCAAGCCGAAGTCCCACTCATGGCTCAAGTTTAGCTGTTCCACAGGCCCAACGAGCGGTAACTCAGTGCTAGGTCTCTGCTACTCGTGGCTCAAGTTTCGATAAAGTTCCCGTTCCATGTCACTTTGTTCCCCTCGTGAGTATGAAAACCCCAAGTTTTCGACATGCTGTGTGGTCATGTCGCCCCATTCCCCTCGGGTTTAATAGCCCGTGAAAACCCCCAAGAGTTTTCGACATGCTGTGTGGTCATGTCGCCCTGTTCCCCTCGGTTTAATAGCCCGTGAAAACCCCAAGAGTTTTCGACATGCTGTGTCGTCATGTCGCCCCGTTCCCCTCGGTTAGCCCGTGAAAACCCCAAGAGTTTTCGACATGCTGTGTCGTCATGTCGCCCCGTTCCCCTCGGTTTAATAGCCCGTGAAAACCCCAAGAGTTTTCGACATGCTGTGTGGTCATGTCGCCCCGTTCCCCTCGGTTTAATAGCCCGTGAAAACCCCAAGAGTTTTCGACATGCTGTGTGGTCATGTCGCCCCGTTCCCCTCGGTTTAATAGCCCGTGAAAACCCCAAGAGTTTTCGACATGCTGTGTGGTCATGTCGCCCCGTTCCCCTCGGTTTAATAGCCCGTGAAAACCCCAAGAGTTTTCGACATGCTGTGTGGTCATGTCGCCCCGTTCCCCCCTCGGTTTAATAGCCCGTGAAAACCCCAAGAGTTTTCGACATGCTGTGTGGTCATGTCGCCCCGTTCCCCTCGGTTTAATAGCCCGTGAAAACCCCAAGAGTTTTCGACATGCTGTGTGGTCATGTCGCCCCGTTCCCCCGGCTCGGTTTAATAGCCCGTGAAAACCCCAAGAGTTTTCGACATGCTGTGTGGTCATGTCGCCCCGTTCCCCTCGGTTAGCCCGTGAAAACCCCAAGAGTTTTCGACATGCTGTGTCGTCATGTCGCCCCGTTCCCCTCGGTTTAATAGCCCGTGAAAACCCCAAGAGTTTTCGACATGCTGTGTGGTCATGTCGCCCCGTTCCCCTCGGTTAGCCCGTGAAAACCCCAAGAGTTTTCGACATGCTGTGTCGTCATGTCGCCCCGTTCCCCTCGGTTTAATAGCCCGTGAAAACCCCAAGAGTTTTCGACATGCTGTGTGGTCATGTCGCCCTGTTCCCCTCGGTTTAATAGCCCGTGAAAACCCCAAGAGTTTTCGACATGCTGTGTGGTCATGTCGCCCCGTTCCCCTCGGTTTATAGCCCGTGAAAACCCCAAGAGTTTTCGACATGCTGTGTGGTCATGTCGCCCCGTTCCCCTCGTGAGTACGCTGTGTGTTCGTACTACTCGGTTAGCCCGTGAAAACCTCAAGTTTTTGACATGCGGTGTGTTTTTGTGACCCCGTTCCACTCGTGAGTACGCTGTGGGTTCGTACTATTCGGCCAGTACTACTCGAGCCCGGCGAGTTTTGACATGCTGTGTGTTTTGGTGACGCTGTTCCACTCGTGAGTACGCTGTGCCGGTTCGTACTACTCGAGCCCGGAAAGTTTTGACATCATGCATGTACTACTCGGTCAGTCCGGCTAGAAAAATCCCAAGGTGTTGACATGCTAGCTGTGTGTTCATGTCCGATGGCTCCTGTTTCTCTCACGAGTATACGCTGTCAGTACATCAGACATGTTGACTCGACTTTGTACGTTGTGGGGGCGCACAAATCCATTTCGATTTCATAGTTTGGAGTTAATATCCCGGCAGTGAAATACAGCGGTCTTTCTCAAAAGCGAGGAATGATGTGTTCGTTCTAATTCTAATTTTAATGTTTTTACCACGCTATGCATATTTTCCCAAATTTACTTGTTTGAATGCCATACAGCTCTAAATTTTTTCGTGTTCGGTGTTTATCCCAGACTCAGTCACACCTTTTGTTCTCCCGACCCAACACCCCCTTTTGTTTGCGTATGGTATGCATGGTTTCTTTGTTGGTTGCATTCGCGTCCTTTGCTCTCAACAAAACTACTGACAAGTTTTTATTGAAATTTTTATTGAAATTTGGATCAGTTTTTGTGAATGTTGTCCCCATTTTAAGCCCTTTCTCGTCACTACGACTTCGCCTCATTACATTAGCTTCTGTTGCATACCCTATTAGCCAGTTTTCCTCATTTTTGAGGGAGAGCTGTCAACCTGAAAACGGAGTACAACTCTCCTCTCAGTTTATCTGGGTCAGGCTGTCCTCTCTTCCTCTCCTGGTTATCGTTTTTTTTCTTCTTAATTGTTGTATTTGGCCTTAGTATTAGATTTAATCGGTTATTTTTATTTTTATTTCAAACCACCTTAGCTTAATTATTGGCCCTGTGCGCCAAAGCTTCGGCTAATCCCCGGCGGCAAGCTTTTTCGACTTCCATCTTTGTGACATGTACCAGCCGCCAATACAACAATGCAAATATGACATGGGTTACCATTAACGGTGTTCCCCAGGAGAATATGGAAGGGATGACAGCTCGACTGTTTGATCTACCACCACCCTAGGCGATGAACTGTAGCACCGCTACTCACTACATGCAACTCTGTGACATTACCGTCATCTCGGCCTCTCAGGAAGGCTCACCGACGTTATCCAGGCATATGCAGGAACTGCCTCCCAGCCGAACAAAACTTCCCACATGGTTTCATCCCAGTTTTCCCTTGGCCTTGTCTGGAGCTTGTAGATTGGGAGGAAATGGTCCCTCCAGCAAATATATTCCCCTCTGTTAGACTGCATTTTCATATTGGAAATAGGATAAGAATATGTCACCCTTGCCTCTTTCTCAGCCCAACTTCCAGTATAGATAGAGAAGGTGCTCACATGCCTCGTATGCCGTCGAGCAGAGGATGCGGCACCTATTCCTGTTCCATATCTCATTGGATATTCGGATCCGGATATTCGTGTGTATTGTAGGTACTTAGAATATACTACTATGTGTCATACAAAAAATCATGCTATGGGTTGCCTGTGTTTTAAATTAGCTAGGTAGCCTCGCCAATACCAGTCCATCACGGCCGAGTCCACCGTGGCAAGTGAAGTTTTCCAGAACATTGAAAGATTTCCATAGAAATAATGTTTTAACTGTGTTTTGAACAGTCGTACTCCCTCAAAAGACCAAGTTATAGGCGCATAACAGCATGTTTAAAGTTATCATTCTTATAGGAGGTCCCATGAAAGGTAATCTTCTAACAAGCTACAAAACTTATAATAATATAAACAAAATTTGTACATAAAATCATAAAGTCATAACAGCTATATATAAGAGTATAAGTATAAACTATTAACTATTAAGATATCTATTCTTACCTTTTTAGGGACGCGATTTCGTCCTCTTTCTCTGGAGCTTCCTAAACCACTTTTTCCCGTTGGAGGTTTTCCAATAATCCACCACCATATAGAGGCTTGTAAGATGGTAAGGTGACGTAAAAGCTTTTCAATAATACAACCTCTGATTTATAAATATCTCTCAAGACATGATTTGGTGATGTTTTATTGATTATTCACTCGAATCGTGGGCACTGCAGTATCATGTCTTATCAGATCATTTTAAAAATATAACACAATATAAACACAATTGCTGGTTTGCACTTTACGTCATCGTAAAATTTTCTGGGTCTTATATATGAGTATAATTGAACAAAAGGCATTCAATACAACCAAAAGAGCAGTCAAAATCATGTATCTCAACCAAATTTTGAGTTATAAGAAGCTTTCAATGCCGAGATATGAGCGATCAAATGTGCGCATTATTTAGTGTGAATGTATGGGGCCGCCATCTTGGTGTACAACCGTGGATCAAAATCACGTTAATATTACAAACAACTCAGTTTCTCAATAGAGATATTAATAAAATCAAACTTACATATCATTTACGAAGTAAAAAAACGTAACATTTGAAGCAAATTTCCCTAATTCTCTGGTTTTAGAATACACGTGACAGTGTTGCGTGACAGAAATTGACTCTCAATAAATCAGAAACCAAACATCGAAAGTACACAGATTTTTTTGTGAAGACTTTTCTTATGGATATAAACAAAATATCAAACAAACAGTTTTGTACGATGAATATTTTAGATTTTAGCGTTTTGATGACGTCATGTGCAAACCAAGAATACAACTTTATTAAACACATCCCCATGGAGGCTTTTCAGTGTCAAGCATACAAATAATGATATATATATGATAAGAATAATAATACAAACATGATTTAGTGTTTTTTTATCAATTGCACCAGATAAAAGCTTAAATTCTTTCCATAGTAATGGTCTGGTATTGATTGACAACGGGTCACTGCTCCGTAAATGTATGCTAGTTTGCATATTGTCATAGATTATTACTCTATTCAATCAACAGTTTGCTTATATTGGCATGTTTTCAAGCTGAAATTATGCCATTCAATAGAAACAATACTACATTTAATAGAAATGAAACAATGAACACCCCATACATACATAATACATATAATTAATACATGTACATGCATGCATACATACATACATATACTTATCGAATTCATGAATAATTAATGAGGGAAATACAATAGAAATCATAAGCGTAGCAGACATCTGTAAATCGGATACAGATTCGTCCTCATTTGCATTCAACTTTAACTTGGATTTTCTCGGCCAAACTGTTTCCTATCATCCAAATTATAGTAAAACATTCACTTATACATCGTTGGATTCGATAAGTAATATACAATATTCGCGTCCGATCTGTATGGGATTTACAAACTCTCGCCTACGGCTCGAGTTTGTAAATCCCATACAGATCGACCGCTCATATTGTATATAGTACATAATACATGCACATGCTACATACATACATATACATAATATATACACATGTACATGCATACACATAATACATACAATACATGTGTACATGCATACATACATACATATACATACAGCAATATGCAGAAATTCTGATCCTTTTGACTAAAATACACATATATCAAAGACCTACTTAAAACCATGGCATAGCTTCCATGATATTTTTTTCATAAACCCTCACTGGCAGACGACTAGAAAAAAATATCAGCGTAGCCATCCCTTAATTTTAAGTAGGTTTTTGATATATATGTATTTTAGTCAAAAGGATCAGAATTTCTGCATATTGCTGTAATACATATACACATGTACATATTATGGCTTGTTTAAAGATGTTGTAGTCACTGTCATATTAAAAATTTTACATAATTATTATCCTGGCCATACCAATCGATAATTCCGATAATCGATAATAATCAATAACAATCGATAATAATCGATACTAATCAATCGATTAATATTGGAAATCGATGAAAATCGATCACGTAAAAATGTGTGAGTATCGATTTTCATCGATTATCATCGATTTTTTCATCGATGCTTAGAAATTCTTGATGTGGCTGTACATTATAAACTAGAGAGAGGATGCTATATAACACAGCATTTTATTGAAGACTTGTAAGTGCCTCTCGTACATAAATCACATTAGTATAATTCTAGACTTGAATGTAGTTGGTCGAGCGACTAGTGATTACGAGACAATGATTATTGGCCTTCGGCGAATATTTGTTAAATATTATAGCTCAACGTTAACAATAACTTTAAACTTTTACTTCAAGCGGAACAGATTTCACAGTGTGTGTCGAACCCGGTTTTTCAGCTATTTAAAATCCGATTTCAAAGTAATTTAAACAATAGTAGTTTAGTTTCACAGTGTTCGCTGCATTCTTGATCACGTATCATATATTCGCTGTGGTGAATTTTAGAAATCACTGATATCGATAATATTCGATATAATCAAGGACACTTGGGTTGTGAGTATCGATTATCATCAATTACCGATATCAATCAATACTAATCAAATGATTATTATCGATTAATTCGATTACTTTCCGATGATCGATGTTTATCGATTGGTATGGCTGGGTTATTATTGGCTTGTACCAGTACATATTTATTTAGCATGCCAATATAAAAAATATTGACTGTATTTCTTGGTATTTGGACATGGTATATTTGTACACTATCTCATCTCAGTTTGTATACTGTACCATTTCTTACAGATTCCAGACCTAAGAGAGGTGATATTAATAGGATTTTATCAGTCCAGCGAGCCATTATCAAAGTTTATTGCCTCAGCACAACAAGAATTTGGAATAAGCATAAGGTAAACAATAATAATTATTGAAGAATTATCCCTGCAACTCGATCAAATTCACATTAATCTTAGCCGGGATAGAGTGATATATGTGTGACGCATTGTTTGCCAACCACAGAGATTATTTATTGGTGTAATTACAGTAAAGCAACTTGCAGGGGTTTCATTAATTTTTAAAGTAGCTGTACAAGATGCTCAAAGTAGCCATATATTCAATGTTTTTTTTAGATCTGTATGATCATACACTGACAAAAGTAGCCACCGGAGAAACGGTAAATAACCGCCGGAGCTCCGGCGGTAACCGGCTTCTATTGAAACCCCTGAACTTGGCTTAATTCATAATACTGGTTGGTAAATTAACATTACAAAACAAATATAGAACTTGTTGTCATGGTAACATTCATACAATGTAAACCAAACCAAATGGTAAATGAAGTGCAAGGTAGTATTGTCTTCACTGTAGAAAATTATTGTAGCTGACAGTGTTTAGGAACGATTAAAGGTGACCATTATTTCAATCATTACCATGAAGTACTGGAGTAAGGTATTGTACTGTTTGTTCACAGGTATCTTCAGGAATACCAGCCTCTAGGAACTGTCGGTGGGATCTACCATTTCAGAGATCAAATATCATTTGGAAATCCAGAAGGGTTAATTGTCATTAATGCAGATATTAGCTGCGACTTTCCTTTTCAAGAACTTTTAAAGTTCCATAAAAGTCATCCTGGCAAACATACAATCATGGCCACAGAGGTAAACATCATTTTGCATTTGGGCTACCTGTGGAAACAAAACCACAGGAAGCCCAAATCTATACAATGTACCTACATGTGTTTTTATAGCATTTGTTGTTATATTTGAATCTTGGGCTTCCTGGGCTACATTTGTTTTTTTGTTGTATACCCAACACCTGTTGCGCTATCCCAATCTACATTATTTGTAACTATATTATTTTCACAAGTTCTGTGTATTTTATTTGATACAGGCAAACAGAAAGCAAGCTCAGAATTATGGTTGTTTGGTAGAAAAAGAAGACTGCCATGAGGTATTCAAAGGTTCATTTATTTCCATTTAATATGAATTACAAGTAATAGATACAATATGAGCGGCCGTGTTGTAGTAGATATACAATCATGAGCCGAAGGCTAGTAATTGTAGATCTCATACAACACGGACGCGAATATTGTATCGGACTTATCATATCCACAGATGTATAAAATCTTGTTCTACTATAATTTTCAAGATACCAGTAAGTTTGGCCGAGAAAATCAAAGATATAGTCTATGCAAATCAAACAATTTTGTATCAAAAATACAAGCTCTTCCACGGATATGATTTCTATTGTGTTTTTTCCTCATGAATTATTAATGATTATGATAAGTACTAATTGTAATAATGATGTAATGATGTATTCAAGTGTTTTTGGTTGATATGCAATTGTAAATGTATGAGCACTGCCATAAACTGCAGTTTCGTATACACTGTATATTGTATTACACTACACGCAATATGTTTATGTATTATGACGACATTTCTATTTGCTGTATAATAATTACCGGTATCTGTTTTAACGATGCTTTGTCTTGAAAGGTTGTTCACTATGTTGAAAAACCAGAGACATTCGTCAGTGAACTCATCAATTGTGGAGTGTATGTGTTTTCACCAAATGAGGTGTTTCAAACGATGAGTGAACTTATGAAGCAGAAGTTTGAAAATGCACAGTAAGTTAGGGCTACAGTTTACAGCCCTATAGTGTTGGCATGTACGTGTGTTTACTTTCACATTGGGTTTATTAATGGGTAAATTGTTCTTGGCAAACTTTACTAAATGCTGGGTTAGCTAATTCTATTGAGACGGAATTATTGTAGCCTTCAGAAAGGATAGAAGCGATAACAAAAGAGGAGGCGGCATTCTGCTTGCTGTGAAGTCTGGTATCATGGCTTATAGAAGACCTGAACTTGAACCGCAAAACTCAGATATATTAGTTTGCGAGCTACTTCCCTCGAATAGCTTCAAAATAACACTTTGTGTTGGCTATAGACCACCAAATTGCTCTTCGTTTATGGATGTTTTTGAGTGCTTGCTTAAAAACTTACAAGAGGTTAATGCTGGAAGAATTTGTATTGTTGGTGACTTTAACATGCCTAACATCAATTGGGAACATGTCATCGACATTAATAATTCTGCCTCTGGAAATGAATTTTGTAATCTAATTAATTCTCACTTCCTCACTCAAGTTGTTCATGAACCAAACCAACGAGAATTTCGCAAGCTAGTCAGTCTATCTTGGATCTGGTTTTCTATAATCATCCCGAAGAAATATCTGTTAGTGTGGACAACGAATTCAGTTCTGATCATCTTATGGTTAGTTTTTCTCTTTTAACAAGAGTCAAATGTCTAAAGAATCAGCGACGAACTGTTTTACAACTTAAAAAAGGCTGATTTAGCTGGCCTAAAGTCAGCACTGAGGTATGTCTCATGGGACGCAAACACTTGTGGACAATGACATTGATTCCAATACTGCTTGCTGGTATGACTTGTTTCCATCATGCATCGATGAATTTGTCCCTAAAATTGTAATAAAGGATGTTAACAGACCACCATGGATTGATAAAGACGTGCTACAGTTAATCAGAAAGAAGAATAGAATTCGACGCCAAGCTAAGTTAAAAGATTCAACGCACTTGTGGGAAAGATTCCGTAAGCTTAGACATCAAGTTAAAAAAATGGTTAAATTCAAAAAAAAACGTAGTCATCTATCTAGCCTTAGCGATTCTCTTATGGACAATCCTCGTAAATTTTGGTCCTTTTATAAAGCGATCACCAAATCTAGTAGAATTCCAGGAGTAGATAAGCATGGGTCAGTGCAGGCTTGTAAACCTATTGATCAGGCTACCGTATTTAACGCCTTTTTCCATTCTGTTTTTGGCCCGCCTGATCAAGGTATTACAACCGATTGCTTACCCAGGCTTGACTACGAGATAGAACACGGAAAGTCTGTTCTAAGTCTAAGCGTTGATAACGTTCTTAAACAACTTAAATCACTTGATGTCAATAAGGCATCATTGGGTTTTCCTACCAAGCTCCTACGAGCATGTGCAGAGTAGATTGCACCATCGTTGTGTAAATTATTTAACATGTCTTTAGAGCTCGGGTCTTTTCCTGAAAAATGGAAAGATGCCAATCTTGTTCCTATTCATAAGTGTGACAAAGCGGTGTAGAAACTGTTTCAGTAAGTAAACAAACGCTCATTGGCTTATTAAATCATACCAAAGTTGTTATCGTTTGATGTATTCAGTCATTCAATTTTTTTCTGAAAAAATAGCTAGCAAAACATGTCAACTTCCATGAGAAAATTACAGTGCTAAACAGAAAACCGTTGAGTTTGCTTAGATAGATAGTTATTTAAAGGGGGACTCTGACGAAAATCGTTCGAAATTTTAATTTAGTTGAAACTTCATTGATTAATTCTTCAAGGGTCTAATAATAACTAGTTAAAATCTTTTTTCGATATTCCAGAGGGAAGTACTATATTTTTTATGAATCTTTAGAGGAGTCAGTGACGTCATCTACTCAACCCAGCATTCAGCTCCATACATTTCTTTGTAGTTTTGTGATCAAAATATCTCAATGTTTTGTTTCAGATAACAGCTCTGCATTGAAGAAAACTGGTCAGGAAATCAATCCTAAGCACAAATAATGTAAGAAAAACTCCTTCAACCAAACTTTTAGCTTCATAGAAATAAAATAATTCAAGAAACTAAACACAAAGAAATGTATGGAACGAAGCCGTGTTGATTGTTTGGATTGAGTAGATGACATCACTGACACTTCTAAAGATTCATAAAAATGTAATACTTCCCATAGGAATTTTGAGAAAACACATTAACCAGTAATTGTATGGCTCTTTGAGATTATTTCAGTGAAGTTTCAGCTAAATTAAATTTCGAACGATTTTCGTCAGAGTCCCCCTTTAAAATAATTTATAAAATAACATATATATAACGCGCGCTCTGATTGGCTAGAAGCTCCCAAAAACCGTGTTTTGTAAAAGTGAATATAAACATGGTTTCCGTGACCTTGACAGACCTTGAAGCGATACAGTGGATTCAATTCGACAAATTGATTTTTTCTGTTGTCAAACATGTTTTATTTACTAAACAAAAGCCATAGAATTACAGCATTTCTTATTTTCTCAAGTTCAACTTCTATCTAAATGTGATTTTGTTGTTTTGAAGCCGAACATGTGCATTGATTAACACACGAAACGACGAGTGACAGATGATCCAGAACATTGAATAACAAAGAAAACTAAATGTAACTCACATAATACACTCGTTTTCAGTAACACGCGCCCAAAGCTACATTAGTCTCGACGACAAAGTTGACTTTTGGTGGACGTCAATCAAACAGTTTCCATGACAATCACAGCACATTTCCACGTGCATATCCCATTTGACGTAAAATAAAGTGCCGGATTGTCCTCAATCACCCGGCGAATGAGTCGAATTTCGGTTGTTAAATGAGGGACAATCAAAGCTGCATGTAGACAGATATAAAACAGAAGCAGTTCACATTTAGAAAATGGCATTTTCTTTACCTGTAATCGTTCGTGCCTTGGACTTTCTCCGCGGAGGATCTTCGGCTGTGTATCGAATTACTTTTTTTACGAATGTTTCGCTCACGCAAAGTATAGCAATACCTTTTGTAGACATGCCTCTCTGCTTTAAACATTATAACTCGCCATCGAAACGAATTCGAAAAAGGCTTGAAACTCCCGCTTGAATTACTGACTACTCCGGGAAGATGTGCTGTGATAGACCAAATCGGCTAACGCACTGTTTCTTTGACCCCGCCATTGCAAAGACTGCAAACCTTTTGGGAATACCATTCTTTCTCTGTTTGTATTTCGATTTCAGTAGAACATTGACATGATAATGAAATGGAAATGTTTGGAACAAAAAGCTCTTATTCCCAAAGGTTTTGAATTAGGCCAAGAACTAAACATTGCGTTAGCCGATTCTGTCGTGAAAACTGTTTGATTGACGTCCACCAAAAGTCAACTTTGTCGTCGAGACAAATGTAGCTTTGGGCGCGTGTTACTGAGAACGAGTGTAACCGTTCTTTGAGTTCTGTAGCTATAATATTTTATTCAAGTGTACGACTGAAAATACTAAGCAACGATAGCCGTATTACTCACAAAACAGAGCAATTCTCGATTATTGTCGCTAAATTCAAAAATATTGACTAGTAAAATATGTCATAAAAACAAAATATCGTGTGTCTCAAAAACATCCATCGTCACACCGGGTCAACTGTATTCGATTTTGCGCCAACAATTGAAGCCGGAAATGGCGTCTTGACCGGGCGTTATTCAAGGGAGACTGGTGACTAGTTTACGATGGTATATAAACAGCTCCGAGGGACGACGGGAAGGCTTGAACACGAGTGGATTTGCAAACTACACAACTTGAGCTTGATTTTGATACCAAACTTGGTTAGGTTTTTTATGTTATAAAATATTTTTTTAGAGGGCTCGATTGTAAAGAAAATGGCGGGCTGATGAATGAGCCGGAAAATGGAGGAACTTCAGCTTCAATAAACTTTTCTGTTTTAACTTATTTGATTCTAAATTCACGATGTAGTCATGGCTGAATGTCCAGGTAAGAAATCGTATGTTTTTTTTATTTTGTAATTAATATTATTGTTTGCTTGAAAATCGAGGATTAAAAATGTGCCTCTTACACTTTGTAGAGGCCACTGTGGTCAGTGTGGGGATCGATGCCTACGAAGAAGAACAACCGATTCGCAGTTTGGGCATTTTATGAAATCCAAACAAGAAACCAGAATTCAGTGTGTTCAAAGGCGCTTGGAGCTTAATTCTGAAATACGTAATCAGCAGCAAACTGTTTGTCGACTTCAGAAAAAGGTATTGGTCTATATTACTATACATTTTGACAGTGAAAAGTGAAGAAATATTAAATAAAACTTGCAAACTGATGCATTTTGATATCTAATATTAAGGAAACCTTATGAGTTATGAAGTTGTAATTTAAGCTTATTAAACTTTATAATAACTAAATAAGCTTCTTACTTACCTTTGTTTATTGCTATAAATAATGTAAGCTTAAGTATCTACTGAATTCGAACAGTTTTTGTTTTTACAAAAAAAGATTAAAGATTAAAGGGAATAATTATTAATTATTAACAATCATTGTGCTTTGTTTTTAATTCAGCTTGATGATTGCAAGAACTCTTCAAGTGAGTTGGCTAAACAAGCAAATAATGACAACCAGGTAGATAGACAGATAGATAGATAGATAGATAGATCGATCGATCGATCGATAGATAGATAGATAGATAGATAGATAGATAGATAGATCGATAGATAGATCGATCGATCGATAGAGATAGATAGATAGATATATCGATCGATCGACTGACCGACCGACCGACTGACAGATAGATAAATAGATACC
>JAUJYZ010001343.1:137500-272795 GCA_033675265.1 Actinostola sp. cb2023 | reverse complement strand
TTATTGCCATTAGGCCATTGCATTGAATAATTAAATGAGTATGAGAAGTCGTTCCAAAGCCTTGAATTCGGACTCGGACTGGAAACTCTGTCTAGTCCTCCATCTTTTCTCGGCTTTGAAACATTTACATCGCAGATGGTTACATGTACATATAGTAGGCATTTTTTTTTGAAATCGCAAAAATTCAGTCCCGCGATCGAAAATTAGTACCATATGAGGGATATAGAAATATGATGTTTTTTATTGTTGGTGAATATTTCATATTCCTTAAACCTAATATTTACTTTTGTTACGTTGTTTAAGGTACTTGGTGCCTTTAGCCTTGCAGTCTTCCAGGAGTCATACTTAGGCTTCGTTATGGGCCTCTCACTCGTCGTCGAGATCAATAGCGTTTTCTCTTCACTCAAGAAGAATTATGGTGTTGCATAATGTCAGCAAAGCCAGCCTCAAGTATGAAGTCAATGGAGGAGTCCTGCTGATATTCACGTTTGTTGTGTGTTTCGTTTTTTTATTTTTTCACGAATGGTTGGATGGTCCTACTTTACTATCCACACTGTCTATGTTTTGCCGTTAATGGTTTCTGTTTTATGTATGTATTGCAGCCGGCATAGTAACCATTATCAACATCATTCTCTTCATGATAATATGGAACGCTGACTTCAAGAAACGCTTTCAATGAAAGATGAAAGATGAGTAGAACTCTGAGAATAGTGCAGCAGTGTTGGTCCAACGTGCACTGAACCAATGTACTAACTTGTGGTGGTCTGAATTCGAAAGCGATATCATTTTTCTGAAATGTGTTCTCAATTCAGAAGTTCGAAGTTACACTCCAATGACTCTGAAACACACGTGTTTCAAATCGAGGCTAGTTTTTGTACTGACCCGATAGCCTCGACTTGAACCTTTTTTTGTTTTTGTTTTTTGTTCAGAATCATTGAAAGCCAAAAGTTCGAAGTTTTTTTCCATTCTCAGTAAAGAATCAAACTGGCATACCGCCATTACGTCATTATGTCAGCGGTCTCTCCCGACCGTGCAGGCGCTCCCGGCCGCCATGTTGTTATCTTCTCCGTGTGCTTTTCCAATAAACCGCCTCGTTCACGTTGTGGATTTATATACTATTGTCTAACTTACTGGCGTACAGTCATTCTCAAAAAGGTTGTCCAGATGAAAAGACTACAATACTACAATAAAGTCACGTGGTTCATTATGTTTTCAATTTCTGCACGCGGATCCAGCGCATTACATTCAGTTCTCACAATGCCGTGTAATTTTGCTTCTCAAATTGAAATTCTACGCGAGGAAATTGAATACATAATGAATTACGTGACTTTATTGTAGTTTTCGTCACCAGGCTCTGCTCAGACGTGCTCCAGTAGCGAGAACCGTCTACATCACAGAACAAGGACTTGTTGAACGCGTATTCATTACGTTGTATGACAGTAGACAGTTCAGTTTGCCAGTTCGGAGGCTCCAAATGAGTTTGTAATCTGTAAACTACGATGATTGTAAAAAGGCTTCTGTAATGGACAGTTTGTGCGGAAACTTTACCTCAAAATTCTTGGAGTGAGATATCTGCCAGGCGTTCCATACCCACCACAGGCAGCCCAAGCGATATTCTTTTGAAGATTTGGGCTTCCTGTGCTTATTCTTTCGCGACGTAGTTTTTACCTCAATAAAATGAAGCGATTTTTTCAAGCGTTGTTTACTGTGTCTTGCTTTATAATCTTGCACAGTTTCAGTGCGATTCGTGGATTATTTAACGATATCTTTTAATAAAGACTTTAGGTACTGCGCTTCTTTCAATATGTTATATCTTCTTTTCCAAGTGCTTTTAAAGCGTACTCTATTCACTGTTGAAACCTTTCGATGGCCTCCATTGCGGAAACCTGAATCGACAACAGCCAACTGCCGTGCTCCCTTGCGCATGCGCTCTAAAACCGCAAGAACAAGGAAGGCTCTGGGAACGAGACTGACCCCAAACGTGAAAGTGGCTTCTAATGCGCGTGCGCAATGTGCAGGCCGCTGAGAATCGAAGGCTCAGTTATACGAAAAGTGCCGAGTGACTGAACGAAGTACGTATTCTATACACGTATTCGATGACTAAGGAGATTTTTTAAATCACTTTAATCGCCAAATTGACACAAGATCTAGATTGAATTGTCTTCTACACTATATACAGCTGTATATACAATTTTATGTACAGTCATGTGCAAAAATTCTGGCCGCCACGAAATATCATGATCAATAATAGATCAATATATCGGGTGCATATGGGTAATTAAATAATACTATTTTGAGTTTCCTAACTTATTGAATTAAGCAAACTTTTCAAACAACAAACGTATGACTAAAATAAACATTATACTAAATATTTCTACCAACTTTGCTGACGTTGACCCCCTTTAAGGGGAATTTTCGATTATTTGATTACCCATAATGCACCCGATATATTGATATATTGATATTTCGTATCGACGAGAATTTTTTGCAAAATGACTGTATTTTATAAACATTGTTTAGTCACGCAGCGATGTCTAGTTTATTTATATTTGTATTTGTATGGATAGACTATATAGATGGTATCAAATAAACTATGCCATTGTTATTCATGATTCGCTGAGTTTGTGACTGATCAGTCGTTCAATTGCAAGGAAAGCATGTTCTACCGAGTCACGCAACGAGCGACCAAACACTGTTTTATTCGCACTGCGATATCTATATTTAGTTCAAATAGGCTACATATAGCTAATTGCATAATCGTTGTCGGGTTGAAAATCATGAAAGCTATGACCAAAAGGAATTCTGGGAAATTAAAACTCTCAAATAACACCGTCAAATCATCGACCTTTTTATCCAGACTTGTAGGATCTTAGTTAAATAGCTCATATATCGTTCAAAACTACGAGAACATTGAATATATCTGTATGTGCAGGTCATGAACTGATTTCCCATCCATCCTTGCGGTCTCAGCTTCTATGATTTATGAGTTCAACCCGACAACGATTATGCAATTAGCTATATCAGTTAGAAGCCCAACTTCACGCTAGTAGAGCGTCTAGTTCCTAAGAGACTGGAAAAGAATGGTGAGATAAAAAGGATAACCAACGAAGCGAGATAACGAGCTGCTGCACAAAAGACAACAAAATAACAATACATACGAAAACAAAGCTATTCTGTTCCAACACTTGTCGCTCAAGTGGCGCGCAAAATGAGATGCTTAGAGTACGAATAAGCTCAGTGTTTCATCGACGACATAATAATTCCGCTTTGCCAACAAACTGGCGATGCTTTCGTCTAACACACAAGCAGCACTATGGATAATCATTTCGTCGTTTGTATCATTGAGAGTTGTGTTGTACATACTAAAGTGTTATATTCGATACCCGAGTTCTATTCGCGATGGACCGACAAGAAAGCAATGGCTGTACCGTAATATTTGGATCTCGATGATTCACTCTACAGTCACGGCTGTTCTGTCAGTCTTCAGGTGAGCAGCTGAGTTGTAGTCAAACGGCGTGTTAGTTGGAGTCACTTTTAAGGTGCTTAAAAGCACCTGACTGAGCCAAGTTCTTGTGCAGTACGTATTTGTTTTGAAACTATACAATTAAAGACAAACACCCGGGACATTGATACGAGTACAATCGACATGTACAAGTGCACTGATGTGTGGAACGAATCATATCAGTGTAACACCGCGTAGAAATGCACAAAATTCGTCCGAAACTTCAGTAAATTTAATAGTTTGATACTCTGTTAATCAAACTTCATTCTATACACTTGTTTAATTGTTATTACACCGACGTAGTCTCTACTAGTTAACCACTTGTTCCTAGTAGTATAATCAGGCTAGTATGTTTGCTTTCTTTAGATTTATTAAGGAACCTGCTTTGCTGACAGACATGATAAATAAGTGGAACTGTACCGCCTTCTATCTCCTGAGTTTTTCATTGGGTAGGTCTCTTATGAATGAGTTGTGCTTTTACTTTGACAAATATTATGTTGTTTACATAATTTCCCTTGTTGTTTAATTATGTAGTTTCTTGTTATGCATATTAATTCGACTTAAGTGGAATCTATTTTGATTCTAAGACCCCGTCCACATTAAAACACTAACCTGCGTTTTCCTATTGTTTCTGGTAATCAGCTGATTGTACGTTTTCGATTTCCTTGAGGATATAGAACAATATAAAAACGATGCGTTTTAAAACGTAAACGGAGTAGTGTGGACGGGGCCTAATGCTAAAAAGTTGCGTTTGATTAAAATAATATATGACATTCACGATGTGATGAATCATATTTATGCTCGTTTATACGTCATTTCTTTCTTTCTTTCTTTCTTTCTTTCTTTCTTTCTCTCTCTCTCTCTCTCTCTCTCTCTCTCTCTCTCTCTCTCTCTCTCTCTCTCTCTCTCTCTCTCTCTCTCTCTCTCTCTCTCTCTCTCTCTCTCTCTCTCTCTCTCTCTCTCTCTCTCTCTCTCTCTCTCTCTCTCTCTCTCTCTCTCTCTCTCTCTCTCTCTCTCTCTCTCTCTCTCTCTCTCTCTCTCTCTCTCTCTTCTCTCTCTCTCTCTCTCTCTCTCTCTCTCTCTCTCTCTCTCTCTCTCTCTCTCTCTCTCTCTCTCTTTCTTTCTTTCTTCCTTCCTTCCTTTCTTTCTTCCGTCCTTCCTTTCTTTCTTCCTTCCTTCTCTTTCTTCCTTCCTTCCTTTCTTTCTTCCTTCCTTCCTTTCTTTCTGTTTTTCTTTCTTTCTTTTTTCTTTCTTTCTTTCTTTCTTTCTTTCTTCTTTCTTTCTTTCTTTCTTTCTTTCTTTCTTTCTTTCTTCTCTCTTTCTTTCTTTCTTTCTTTCTTTCTCTCTTCTTTCTTTCTTTCTTTCTTTCTTTTCCTTCCTTTCTTTTCCTTCCTTCCTTCCTTCCCTCCTTCCTTCCTTCCTTCCTTCCTTCCTTCCTTCCTTCCTTCCTTCCTTTCCTTCCTTCCTTCCTTCCTTCCTTCCTTCCTTCCTTCCTTCCTTCCTTCCTTCCTTCCTTCCTTCCTTCCTTCCTTCCTTCCTTCCTTCCTTCCTTCCTTCCTTCCTTCCTTCCTTCCTTCTTCTTTCTTTCTTTCCTTCCTATCTACCTACCTACCTACCTTCCTTCCTAAGTACTTCCTTCCTTCCTTCCTATCTTCCTTCCTTTCTTCCTAGTTCCTTCCTTTCTTCCTAGTTCCTTCCTTCCTTCCTTCATTCTTTCGTTCCTTCCTTCCTTCCTTCATTCTTTCGTTCCTTCCTTCCTTCCTATCTTCCTTCCTTCCTATCTTCCTTCCTTCTTTCCTTCATTCTTTCGTTCCTTCCTACCTTCCTATCTTCCTTCCTTCTTTCCTTCATTCTTTCGTTCCTTCCTATCTTCCATCTTTGCCTCATGCTCAAATTTCATATTTTATTATATATTTCTATTATGAATATTTTTTTATTTGTTCATTTATTTATTTTATTTATATTACATTGTATTTAGATATATATAATATGTTTGCTAACTGTAGCTATTACTATTTAGGCTATTTTATTCATGACTTGTTTGACATGCTTTTCAACGATTTGAATAAATCTGGAGCCCTGATACTGCATCATATTATGGTAAGTTTATTCAAACTTTCTTCTTTTGTTTGACCACAATACTCCAATACTACTACTACTACTACTGCTACTAATATATAATACTACTACCACTGCTACTGCTACAGCACGTACGCTGTACTCCGATCCTTGACAAAAGACGCGTTTGCTCAGGCTTAGCTAGCCTCAATCCAATCTTAGCCTCAATCCAAAACAATTAAAAAAATGGTTTCTATTGTTGAATGTCAACCCTTTTTCGCGTTCTCGTCGGTATTTGTGAATAATTATTTACACTGAATTGAGGCTAAGCCTGAGCAAATGCGTCTTTTGTCAAGGTGTACAGCGGTGCGTAAACAACTCGAAACTGGAGTATTGTTTTAAATAATATTGTATATATTGTACCAAATGACAGCCTCCCTGCAGCTAGTGGTGTACACTAGCTTCTCATACTCATTAATTATTCATGAGGTAACCAACCAATCAAATGTGCAGAATAATGCCACGTGATGAATACCACTGGTTTATATTGACAAACGTACGCGCGCTCTGATTGGCTCGTTATCATGTTTATAATTACTGACCCTCATCAAATTCTCTCTGCGCTCTATATCAGCGATTACCTCACACCTCCCTGCTGAGGGCAAAGACTACAATACACTGCAATATTTTTAATAATTCCGTTAGCATTATTAATAATTATAAATATCGCAGAGCGATTATATTAAAACAGTGTTTGGTCAGTCGCTCGTTGCGTGACTCGGTAGAACATGTTTTCTCATTGTAAAAACGATTTCACAAACTCAGCGAATCATAGAAATCACAATGACAATAGTTTATTTGGTACCATAAATATATCCATACAAGTACAAATATAAATAAACTAGACATCGCAGCGTGACTAAGCAATGTTTGGAAGAAATGTAAGTATAGCCAATAACTAAAGTTCAATAGTTGATGAACATCTGTGATGCATTAATGTTTTTACTACGAACAATCATGAACAATATTTCCTGCATTCTGGGCATTCAAATGATTTCCTTCCAACTGAAATGATTTCAAAAAACTCAGCAAAACCTTGAACGGCATTAACATAAAGATATATCGGTGTTATAAGCTTACCACAACACAAAATAACAGCGGTACAAAGTATAGAAGACATTGACTTCGTTTAGATTTCATGAACTTCTTGCCTTTAGCTATGACTGTGCGTCCAAGCATTCTGATTGGATGAGCAATGATCTTACGTATACGCGCTGTGATTGGTTGAATAGATGTTTGTGTAGTACGTCCACAGTACTAGTGGTTAATTCTTTTACGTACCTCTAAGTGTAGTGTAGTGTGAAGAGACGGGACCGCCATTTTACGTGATCATCCGAGCCACGCGAAGGTCTAACCATTTGTAGATGTAATTACAAAGGCAGCACCATTCCTCATACGTAACATTTTCTTTATTAACGTCTGTTTAAGGTAATTGGTTGCTTTAGCCTTGCAGTCTTCCAGGAGTCTTACTTAGGGTTCGGCATGTGCTCACTACTGCTCGAGATCAATAGCGTATTTCTTCACTCAAGAAGAATTATGGCGTTGAATAATGTTAGCAAAGCTAGCCTCAAGTATGAAATCAATGGTGTCCTGTTGTTATTCACGTTTGTTGCGTTTCGCTTCCTCACGATTGGTTGGATGGTTAACTTTGTTGTCAGCAATCGCTATGTTTTGGGAGTAATGGTTACTGTTTATGGATGTGTTGCACTAGGGATAATTATGATTATAAAACATCATTCTCTTCATGATGATATGGAACGCTGACTTCAAGAAACGCTTTAAAATGAAAGATGAGTAGAACTCTGAGAATAATAGAGCGTCGTCTTATTAAAGACCATTGATTGATTGTTTGAAAAAATATTTATTGTATATATGTACTACTACTACTACTACTACTACTACTACTACTACTACTACTACTACTACTACTGCTACTACTACTACTACTACCACTACTACTACTACTACTACTACTACTACTACTACTACTACTACTACTACTACTACTACTACTACTACTACTACTACTACTACTACTACTGCTACTACTACTACTACTACTGACTACTACTACTACTACTACTGCTACTACTACTACTACTACTACTACTACTACTACTACTACTACTACTACTGCTACTACTACTACTACCACTACTACTACTACTACTACTACTACTACTACTACTACTACTACTACTGACTACTACTACTACTACTACTACTACTACTACTACTACTACTACTACTACTACTATTACTACTAACACTACTACTACCACAGGCAGCCCAACCATTCCTTTTGGGGCTACTAAATAATGAAACTAGGCTAACCATAGGTCAAAAATTGCGACCTCCGAATTCGAAAACCAAGACAAATTGACAATCCTCCATGCACGTAAAAATGTTTTGATTTCGCGATCGTTTCTTGTCCATTTCAACCGTGGGAACGGTCCATTCTGATTGGTTGATTTTTACAGAGATGTGATTTCCGCTGTCATGTTACATAGGAGGCTAGTTATTGCAAGCCCGTGTACATAACCACCTGAACAATCTATTTGACATATAATTTATAAGCCATCTACGCTTTGCTCCGACGGCAATTATTATCACTGAAGAAAGACATTAGTATCAATCAATGAAAATCAACATACACTTTTTTTCTTTATCAATGTACGTAATTTATCGATTTTTCAGTATTCAATTTGCTACACTTATGAACGGTCTCTTTATATGAAGGGCTTATGAACACCTATATCTTGAATTTAGAATAAAGTTTGGTACGGTTGGCGGCACAATAAACGAACGAGGCAGGGTTTCCAACTGAGCTAGCATTCATACGGTACTAGGATTCGATCGACTACTTATGTTGTCCAGAGTGGCAATCAGTGCAGCAGCGACTTAGCACACAACAGAGCTGAAAGACTAATAAAATAACATTGCCTTCCCCTCGATATGTTGCTAACTGAAGCGATCGTCAACAATAAACGAAGATCTTTACGTTCCATCGAATAATCGGATATAAAGTACGAGCAAAAAAGGCTTCGAATCCACTCTAAACACGAGATCACGAGTCACAAATGCCCAAATGAACGACGGGAACGTACGATATATGACGTCAGGGCAAAAGTCACGTGAAAAAAATCTTTCTCCACCCACTGAAAAACACAAATCGAGAATCGAGCTGGCATCTGAATACACAGGAAGCCCAACCAAAGATTAGTGTTGCTCCCAGTTCGCTCGCTGGGGCTCGCTCACTGGTCGCAATAAAATGATATTTTGCGTCTTTTTTTGATGGGTTTCCTGTGGTAGAGCGCGCGCGCGCAATAAGTATATTATGTTGGGTTCCCTGTCCATAGAAATGTATGATGTTGGGATCCCTGTGCATAGAAATTGATGATGTTGGGATCCCGCGCGTCCCGCAGTACATGTACATGTACTACTTTCTGGGCAACGTACGTATATCAACTAGCCAGACTAGCAACAATAACACATAGCACAACGGTTATCTAAACCCGACTCTTCAGCACGGCGTGGCCAGCTAACCGTTGTGCTATGTGTTATTGTTGCTAGTCTGGCTAGTCTGGCTAGTTGATATATGTTGCCCAGAAAGTCGTACAAGGTCTTTCCTTACTGTTTTATTTTCAATGTTTTTGGCCGTAGGTCGGAATTGATCAGACTTTTCTGGCTCCCCCCATCCCCTCAGACAGACAGACAGACAGACAGACAGACAGACAGACAGACAGACTGATCGATCGATCGATCGATCGATAGATAGATAGATAGATAGATAGATAGATAGATAGATAGATAGATAGACAGACAGACAGACAGACAGACAGACAGACAGACAGACAGACAGACAGACAGACAGACAGACAGACAGATAGATATAAATAAATGACGACCTCGTAAGATAATAAAACACTCTATGAACGTGGAAACATACTAAATTTATATACACAAACTAGAAATGTTATTTTTATGTCAATCGGAAGCTATTAGAGTGAATACAATAAACCCGTGAAATACAAATTAGCTATAGATGTTAGTGTGTAAAAAAATAGTCACAAAAGAAAACAATGGAAATAAAAGTCTACTAGTGTCTATTAGTCTACTAACTATTTCACGGGTTTATTGCAATCACTCTATACACTCAACACGGTTTTGTCCGTTTGTCTCGCGGGTAAAGTGTCTGCACTCTGTTATGATTGGAAATTATAAAATGGCGTCCAGAACATTCATTATATCATCTCAAGTCAGGGACGCGTTGCAGAAAGCTTAAAGGAACCGACCCACCCAAACTGCTTTGCGCGCGTGTCCGCCATTTTCTATGCCAACAGTTTTATTATTATGACAGTTGTATTCGATCAACTGATCCTGAAATAGACATCGTTGGTTCACAGGGAGTTCTAACTTGATATTTGTGGCCATTTAGAAGCTCGTAAGATCGATCTGATATTTGAGGTCATTTCAGTAGAAACTCGTACACAGCTAACTGATCGATCGTACGAGTGATATGTATACAGACTTTGAGAGCTTCTAAATGGCCACAAAAATAAATACCAAGCATGAGGGCGAGTTTGATTACTGATCGATCGTACGAGCTTCTAAATGGCCACAAATATCAAGTTAGAACTCCCTGTGGTTGGTTTTATTGTGCCGAAGAACAGTGCTTCTTGATTCTTTATCTTTAATCTCTGTATCAAGCAGTTCTTTTCGTCAAGAGAGTGATTTTGGAAGGAATTATCACAAATTATTTGTCATAATATTTTCAACATTTCTGTATTACTGAATATATTCATTGCATGACCGGTAGCATAAGCCATACTTAACGTGTTCTTTAGTCTATTCAATCTACAATAACTGATAGTTTGTATTACTGAATATATCCATTGGTAGCAGCATAAGCCATAATTAACGTGTTTCTTTAGTCCATTCAATCTACAATAACTGATAGTTGGTATTACTGAATATATCCATTGGTAGCATAAGCCATAATTAACGGGGTCTTTAGTCTATTCAATCTATAATAACTGATAGTTGGTATTACTGAATATATACATTGGTAGCATAGGCCATAATTAACGTGTTCCTTAGTCTATTCAATCTACAATAACTGATAGTTGGTATTGCTGAATATATCCATTGGGAGCATAAGCCATAATTAACGTGTTCTTTAGTCTATTCAATCTACAATAACTGATAGTTGGTATTACTGAATATATCCATTGGTAGCATAAGCCATAATTAACGTGTTCTTTAGTCTATTCAATCTACAATAACTGATAGTTTGTATTACTGAATATATCCATTGGTAGCATAAGCCATAATTAACGTGTTCTTTATTCTATTCAATCTACAATAACTGATAGTTTGTATTACTGAATATATCCATTGGTAGCATAAGCCATAATTAACGTGTTCTTTAGTCTATTCAATCTACAATAACTGATAGTTTGTATTACTGAATATATCCATTGGTAGCATAAGCATAATTAACGTGTTCTTTAGTCTATTCAATCTACAATAACTGATAGTTTGTATATTACTGAATATATCCATTGGTAGCATAAGCCATAATTAACGTGTTCTTTAGTCTATTTAATCTACAATAACTGATAGTTGGTATTACTGAATATATCCATTGGTAGCATAAGCCATAATTAACGTGTTCTTTAGTCTATTCAATCTACAATAACTGATAGTTGGTATTACTGAATATATCCATTGGTAGCATAAGCCATAATTAACGTGTTCTTTAGTCTATTCAATCTACAATAACTGATAGTTGGTATTACTGAATATATCCATTGGTAGCATAAGCCATAATTAACGTGTTCTTTAGTCTATTCAATCTACAATAACTGATAGTTGGTATTACTGAATATATCCATTGGTAGCATAAGGGCCATAATTAACGTGTTCTTTAGTCTATTCAATCTACAATAACTGATAGTTTGTATTACTGAATATATCCATTGGTAGCATAAGCCATAATTAACGTGTTCTTTAGTCTATTCAATCTACAATAACTGATAGTTGGTATTACTGAATATATCCATTGGTAGCATAAGCCATAATTAACGTGTTCTTTAGTCTATTCAATCTACAATAACTGATAGTTGGTATTACTGAATATATCCATTGCCGCATAAGCCATAATTAACGTGTTCTTTTAGTCTATTCAATCTACAATAACTGATAGTTTGTATTACTGAATATATCCATTGGTAGCATAAGCCATAATTAACGTGTTCTTTAGTCTATTCAATCTACAATAACTGATAGTTTGTATTACTGAATATATCCATTGGTAGCATAAGCCATAATTAACGTGTTCTTTAGTCTATTCAATCTACAATAACTGATAGTTTGTATTACTGAATATATCCATTGGTAGCATAAGCCATAATTAACGTGTTCTTTAGTCTATTTAATCTACAATAACTGATAGTTTGTATTACTGAATATATCCATTGGTATCATTGGTAGCTACTACTACTACTACCACTACTACTACTACTACTACTACTACTACTACTACTACTACTACTACTACTACTACTACTACTACTACTACTACTACTACTACTACTACTACTACTACTACTACTACTACTACTACTACTACTACTACTACTACTATTACTACTAACACTACTACTACCACAGGCAGCCCAACCATTCCTTTTGGGGCTACTAAATAATGAAATAAAATGATATTTTGCGTCTTTTTTTGATGGGTTTCCTGTGGTAGAGCGCGCGCGCGCAATAAGTATATTATGTTGGGTTCCCTGTCCATAGAAATGTATGATGTTGGGATCCCTGTGCATAGAAATTGATGATGTTGGGATCCCGCGCGTCCCGCAGTACATGTACATGTACTACTTTCTGGGCAACGTACGTATATCAACTAGCCAGACTAGCAACAATAACACATAGCACAACGGTTATCTAAACCCGACTCTTCAGCACGGCGTGGCCAGCTAACCGTTGTGCTATGTGTTATTGTTGCTAGTCTGGCTAGTCTGGCTAGTTGATATATGTTGCCCAGAAAGTCGTACAAGGTCTTTCCTTACTGTTTTATTTTCAATGTTTTTGGCCGTAGGTCGGAATTGATCAGACTTTTCTGGCCCCCCCCCCATCCCCTCAGACAGACAGACAGACAGACAGACAGACAGACAGACAGACTGATCGATCGATCGATCGATAGATAGATAGATAGATAGATAGATAGATAGACAGACAGACAGACAGACAGACAGACAGACAGACAGACAGACAGACAGACAGACAGATAGATAGATATAAATAAATGACGACCTCGTAAGATAATAAAACACTCTATGAACGTGGAAACATACTAAATTTATATACACAAACTAGAAATGTTATTTTTATGTCAATCGGAAGCTATTAGAGTGAATGCAATAAACCCGTGAAATACAAATTAGCTATAGATGTTAGTGCATGTGTAAAAAAATAGTCACAAAAGAAAACAATGGAAATAAAAGTCTACTAGTGTCTATTAGTCTACTAACTATTTCACGGGTTTATTGCAATCACTCTATACACTCAACACGGTTTTGTCCGTTTGTCTCGCGGGTAAAGTGTCTGCACTCTGTTATGATTGGAAATTATAAAATGGCGTCCAGAACATTCATTATATCATCTCAAGTCAGGGACGCGTTGCAGAAAGCTTAAAGGAACCGACCCACCCAAACTGCTTTGCGCGCGTGTCCGCCATTTTCTATGCCAACAGTTTTATTATTATGACAGTTGTATTCGATCAACTGATCCTGAAATAGACATCGTTGGTTCACAGGGAGTTCTAACTTGATATTTGTGGCCATTTAGAAGCTCGTAAGATCGATCTGATATTTGAGGTCATTTCAGTAGAAACTCGTACACAGCTAACTGATCGATCGTACGAATGTATACAGACTTTGAGAGCTTCTAAATGGCCACAAAAATAAATACCAAGCATGAGGGCGAGTTTGATTACTGATCGATCGTACGAGCTTCTAAATGGCCACAAATATCAAGTTAGAACTCCCTGTGGTTGGTTTTATTGTGCCGAAGAACAGTGCTTCTTGATTCTTTATCTTTAATCTCTGTATCAAGCAGTTCTTTTCGTCAAGAGAGTGATTTTGGAAGGAATTATCACAAATTATTTGTCATAATATTTTCAACATTTCTGTATTACTGAATATATTCATTGCATGACCGGTAGCATAAGCCATACTTAACGTGTTCTTTAGTCTATTCAATCTACAATAACTGATAGTTTGTATTACTGAATATATCCATTGGTAGCATAAGCCATAATTAACGTGTTCTTTAGTCCATTCAATCTACAATAACTGATAGTTGGTATTACTGAATATATCCATTGGTAGCATAAGCCATAATTAACGTGTTCTTTAGTCTATTCAATCTACAATAACTGATAGTTTGTATTACTGAATATATCCATTGGTAGCATAAGCCATAATTAACGTGTTCTTTATTCTATTCAATCTACAATAACTGATAGTTTGTATTACTGAATATATCCATTGGTAGCATAAGCCATAATTAACGTGTTCTTTAGTCTATTCAATCTACAATAACTGATAGTTTGTATTACTGAATATATCCATTGGTAGCATAAGCATAATTAACGTGTTCTTTAGTCTATTCAATCTACAATAACTGATAGTTTGTATATTACTGAATATATCCATTGGTAGCATAAGCCATAATTAACGTGTTCTTTAGTCTATTTAATCTACAATAACTGATAGTTGGTATTACTGAATATATCCATTGGTAGCATAAGCCATAATTAACGTGTTTCTTTAGTCTATTCAATCTACAATAACTGATAGTTGGTATTACTGAATATATCCATTGGTAGCATAAGCCATAATTAACGTGTTCTTTAGTCTATTCAATCTACAATAACTGATAGTTGGTATTACTGAATATATCCATTGGTAGCATAAGCCATAATTAACGTGTTCTTTAGTCTATTCAATCTACAATAACTGATAGTTTGTATTACTGAATATATCCATTGGTAGCATAAGCCATAATTAACGTGTTCTTTAGTCTATTCAATCTACAATAACTGATAGTTTGTATTACTGAATATATCCATTGGTAGCATAAGCCATAATTAACGTGTTCTTTAGTCTATTCAATCTACAATAACTGATAGTTGGTATTACTGAATATATCCATTGGTAGCATAAGCCATAATTAACGTGTTCTTTAGTCTATTCAATCTACAATAACTGATAGTTGGTATTACTGAATATATCCATTGCCGCATAAGCCATAATTAACGTGTTCTTTAGTCTATTCAATCTACAATAACTGATAGTTTGTATTACTGAATATATCCATTGGTAGCATAAGCCATAATTAACGTGTTCTTTAGTCTATTCAATCTACAATAACTGATAGTTTGTATTACTGAATATATCCATTGGTAGCATAAGCCATAATTAACGTGTTCTTTAGTCTATTCAATCTACAATAACTGATAGTTTGTATTACTGAATATATCCATTGGTAGCATAAGCCATAATTAACGTGTTCTTTAGTCTATTTAATCTACAATAACTGATAGTTGGTATTACTGAATATATCCATTGGTATCATTGGTAGCTACTACTACTACTACTACCACTACTACTACTACTACTACTACTACTACTACTACTACTACTACTACTACTACTACTACTACTACTACTACTACTACTACTACTACTACTACTACTACTACTACTACTACTACTACTACTACTACTACTATACTACTAACACTACTACTACCACAGGCAGCCCAACCATTCCTTTTGGGGCTACTAAATAATGAAATAAAATGATATTTTGCGTCTTTTTTTGATGGGTTTCCTGTGGTAGAGCGCGCGCGCGCAATAAGTATATTATGTTGGGTTCCCTGTCCATAGAAATGTATGATGTTGGGATCCCTGTGCATAGAAATTGATGATGTTGGGATCCCGCGCGTCCCGCAGTACATGTACATGTACTACTTTCTGGGCAACGTACGTATATCAACTAGCCAGACTAGCAACAATAACACATAGCACAACGGTTATCTAAACCCGACTCTTCAGCACGGCGTGGCCAGCTAACCGTTGTGCTATATGTGTTATTGTTGCTAGTCTGGCTAGTCTGGCTAGTTGATATATGTTGCCCAGAAAGTCGTACAAGGTCTTTCCTTACTGTTTTAGTTTCAATGTTTTTGGCCGTAGGTCGGAATTGATCAGACTTTTCTGGCTCCCCCCATCCCCTCAGACAGACAGACAGACAGACAGACAGACAGACAGACAGACAGACTGATCGATCGATCGATCGATAGATAGATAGATAGATAGATAGATAGATAGATAGACAGACAGACAGACAGACAGACAGACAGACAGACAGACAGACAGACAGACAGACAGACAGACAGACAGACAGATAGATAGATATAAATAAATGACGACCTCGTAAGATAATAAAACACTCTATGAACGTGGAAACATACTAAATTTATATACACAAACTAGAAATGTTATTTTTATGTCAATCGGAAGCTATTAGAGTGAATGCAATAAACCCGTGAAATACAAATTAGCTATAGATGTTAGTGCATGTGTAAAAAAATAGTCACAAAAGAAAACAATGGAAATAAAAGTCTACTAGTGTCTATTAGTCTACTAACTATTTCACGGGTTTATTGCAATCACTCTATATACACCTATTTCAAAAAAGGTTGTCGAGGACATCAGTCCATAGGCAATAGGTTATAGGTCGTTGCAAGACCGAACTGCATTATGGTTACAGCTTGAATAGCTAAAACTGTATGAAAGGCTGTATGATATCGTACCTATTTCAATTTGAACAGGCCAAGACACATTTTGAATCGAATTATATGAAATATTTTCTGGCATACATGCCATTCAAGCTGTTACCATAATGCAGTTCGGTCTTGCAACGACCTATAACCTATTGCCTATATATGGACTCATGTCCTCGACAACCTTTTTTGAAATAGGTGTATACACTCAACACGGTATTGTCAGTTTGTCTCGCGGGTAAAGTGTCTGCACTCTGTTATGATTGGAAATGATAAAATGGCGTCCAGAACATTCATTATATCATCTCAAGTCAGGGACGCGTTGCAGAAAGCTTAAAGGAACCGACCCACCCAAACTGCTTTGCGCGCGTGTCCGCCATTTTCTATGCCAACAGTTTTATTATTATGACAGTTGTATTCGATCAACTGATCCTGAAATAGACATCGTTGGTTCACAGGGAGTTCTAACTTGATATTTGTGGCCATTTAGAAGCTCGTAAGATCGATCTGATATTTGAGGTCATTTCAGTAGAAACTCGTACACAGCTAACTGATCGATCGTACGAGTGATATGTATACAGACTTTGAGAGCTTCTAAATGGCCACAAAAATAAATACCAAGCATGAGGGCGAGTTTGATTACTGATCGATCGTACGAGCTTCTAAATGGCCACAAATATCAAGTTAGAACTCCCTGTGGTTGGTTTTATTGTGCCGAAGAACAGTGCTTCTTGATTCTTTATCTTTAATCTCTGTATCAAGCAGTTCTTTTCGTCAAGAGAGTGATTTTGGATGGAATTATCACAAATTATTTGTCATATTATTTTCAACTTTTCTGTATTACTGAATATATTCATTGCATGACCGGTAGCATAAGCCATACTTAACGTGTTCTTTAGTCTATTTAATCTACAATACTGAACTGATAGTTGGTATTACTGAATATATCCATTGGTAGCATAAACCATAATTAACGTGTTCTTTAGTCTATTCAATCTACAATAACTGATAGTTGGTATTACTGAATATATCCATTGGTAGCATAAGCCATAATTAACGGGGTCTTTAGTCTATTCAATCTACAATAACTGATAGTTGGTATTACTGAATATATACATTGGTAGCATAGGCCATAATTAACGTGTTCCTTAGTCTATTCAATCTACAATAACTGATAGTTGGTATTGCTGAATATATCCATTGGGAGCATAAGCCATAATTAACGTGTTCTTTAGTCTATTCAATCTACAATAACTGATAGTTGGTATTACTGAATATATCCATTGGTAGCATAAGCCATAATTAACGTGTTCTTTAGTCTATTCAATCTACAATAACTGATAGTTGGTATTAATGAATATATCCATTGGTAGCATAAGCCATAATTAACGTGTTCTTTAGTCTATTCAATCTACAATAACTGATAGAACTTTGGTATTACTGAATATATCCATTGGTAGCATAAGCCATAATTAACGTGTTCTTTAGTCTATTCAATCTACAATAACTGATAGTTGGTATTACTGAATATATCCATTGGTAGCATAAGCCATAATTAACGTGTTCTTTAGTCTATCCAATCTACATTAACTACTGTTCCATTGGGAACAATTATAGTGTTTTTGATCAGTCTATTTGAACTTGATTGTGACGTCATCGCCCATCAAGAAAAATGAAGCCCAGTACCGGGGATCGCTGTATTTTCCACTCTTTTTTGACTGATCTGTCATTGTCATTTGTAAACTCGTACTCACGCTGTAACCCCTTTTCAAATTAAGGTAGAACCAGTTCATGAACTCTAAAGTCGCGTCATCATCGATGCTCCACAGAGATGCTACCACTGCACGAGCTCCTGACACTAGAAAAGCACGACACATGCCAACTACTCCTTCTGCTCGGATTTTACCACGACCACTGTTGCAGCAGCTTAGCACGACCAACTGAGCACGCACTTGAGCCTTCTGGACGTCTTCCATGGTCAGCATGTAATCTATTTCCACTGGAACTCTTTTGGATCTTACTTCAGGAGAGGGAGCAAGCGCGATGGTCGCTTTTTCTAAAAACCCATGCGCAGCTATGTGAATAATGGACACTCCTTCTCGCAGTTTCTCTAGGACGGCAGGCTTGGTTGCATCAGCTTTTATTAAACTATTAACACCAAGACGGTAAGCGATTGCTGTTGCTTCAATTTCTGCATATAGCAAATTATGCTTAGGTGAAGACAAATCTATCTCCATCCCTTGGAACATCACTCTACCAACAAGTGGATTTCCAATGATCAACGCGCCCTTGTACGAGTCGTTTGCGCAGTTCTCAAGAAGTTGCAAGGTCCTTAGGGAGGGTGCAAACCTGATGCGCTTGGTTTCAGACAAATAGCATCCCGTGACTGGGTTCCGCAGGGCAGCAAATGGTACTTTGTATAGAGGACCATCAGGAATGATGACAATCTCTTCTTTTTCTATCGATAAATTTCCCATCAGGTACTGATACAAAATTTCCATGGTACTTTCCACCTTGCTTTCATTGCTACTTTCGGATCCGGATGGATTTCTTTTGGGATTGCCTCTACGTGAATGATGTTGCTGCATCTCTTTCTCATCGTCATCATCTTGGGTTACTGCCACGTCTAGCATACTATCCAGACATCTGTTCTCACAGTTGACCTCACGAAAGACCTTCATGTCACAATATGACTGTTCTACAAGCGACTGGAAAGTTTCCTCACAGTTTTCGAGATTTTGAGTAGAAAGCTGCATTTCCTTTTCCTCTTCACCAAAGAATGTGTGCAAACTTTTACTACCAACGAAATAGAACACAATGATGTACTTGTTGAGAGAAACAAGTGAATCGATGTCGGCAAGGTGTAAGTTAGATATTTCAGAAGTAGCTTGATCGAGCTCCATTGCTGACTTTGCAATAAGACGTTTCATAAGGATTCGTCCACGACAATGCTCCAGTATCGATAACGATTCTTTGTGATTCCCAGTTTGGATAAGAGCTTCTGACAACATTTTATGGCAACTGGTCATAGCATCAAAGAGGAACATATTTTCATTGTCAGTAAACGACACGTCTCTTACTTTGTCGTGGTGGAGTTCTGTAAGAACGGAATCTGCATATGAAACACTTCGTTCAAGCACGCGTATTGCCTTGTCCAACTCTCCTTGCTGGAAATATAAGGTACCAATAGATTTGAGGCAACGGAATGGGAATAACTTACCAATGCATTGCTCCGAGTAAGGCAATGCAAGTTCATAATGTTCAATGGCTTGATCTATGTTGCTTTGTAATTTGTAGTGCCGTGCAATTTGCTGATGACAACAGGCGTTTTTGAGTGGCTGAAATATCTCGAGATCTATATCTAGCATCTGTGTAAGACACGCATTGGCCTTGTCATATTGTTCTTCGATCTCGTAGCGAACAGACAGCATTCGTAGGAGAATTAGTGTACGAATGTTATCTTGGTCCTTTTCAGCTTGTGCCATTTCTGCTTCAAAAGTGTGATACTTCCAAACCCAAGCACCGCTGTCCAGAGCATATACAATGGTTGAAGTATCAAAGGCATTTTCCCAGGCTTGTTCGATATGTACAAGGTACAAACTCTGCAGTTTTTCCTTCATCCTCATTGCTGCCGCTGACAAACGAAAAACATCATCGATCTTGTGAAGACTAAGATGATCAGTCAGAATCGCCATATGCATGTCCACCTCATAGAATTCGTTACCGATTACATTGGCGATCTCTAGGCACCTCTGGCGATACACAATGGATTGGTCGAATTGATTCAGTAAATTATACGTCTTTCCAAGTACCGAACAAGCATCCATTTCGGCATCTTTGTTGCGAGTTTCTTCTGCGATGGAAAGACCTCTATTGAGGTTATGTATAGCATCATCGTACTGATTGAGCCTTGATAGTGCTTGACCCATATTTATATATGCTAATCCTTCTGTGTTCTTATCTGTGGTGGTGATGTCTATACATTTTTGACTGCAGAAAATGGCTTCATCGTAATGGCCAAGACAGTTGTGGGCATTAGCCAATATCAAATATGCGCTCTGCATCTCATCCTCTTTCTCGCACAATTCTTTTGCTATTTCGATGACCTTGGTGGTAATGATTACTACTTCATCGAATTGAATCATTGCACAATAGGGAGTAGTTAAAATAAAATATGCATTCATCTCGGATTGTTTGTCACCAGAGTCCTTTGCGATGACAATTGCTTTCTCGATGTAAACTATAGCTTCGTCATTCTGACCAAGAAGGACCAAAGTTTTACCGACTCCTAGACATGCACACATCTCTCTCTTTTTGTCTTTGATGGTCGCAGCGATGTCCAGACATTTTTTGTAATGCACAGCGGCATCGTTGTATTGTTTTAGAGAGTAAAGAACGTCTCCTCCGCGTAGATTCGCTTTCATCTCTGCTGTTTGGTTCCCAGTTTCATTAGCGAGTTTCATTAATTGTTTGATATACACAATGGCATTATCGTATTGTTCCAGTGAGTGATATACGTTGTGTAATATTGAACAAGCCTTTAGCTCGAGCTCCACCTGTTTGTGACCAGTTTCCTTGGCTATCGTTAGACATCTCTTGCTATATACAATAGCATCATCGTATTGATTCAGTTTGTAGAATGCATTAGACAAAATTGAACATGCAAGCATCTCATGTACAGTGTCCTGAATTTCCTTGGTTATCTCAACGCATCTCTTACTATACACAATAGCATCATCGTGTTGATCCAGTGATTCATGAGCAAATCCAAGTGCCAAACAAGCCTCCATTTCAGCCTCTTTTTCACCAGTTTCTTCGGCGATGTCAATGGCCATCGTTGCAAAGCTTATGGACTTATCGTGCTGATTGAGGAAAAGATACGATGCAGAAAACAGAGTGTATGATTTCAGTTTTCTTAGGCTGCTACCAGTTTCATTTGCAATGGCAACTGCTCTCTCTACGTAAGCTATAGCTTCGTCATGCTGACCAAGAAAGGCTAAAGCTTCACCGACTCCTAGACATGCATCCATCTCTGTCTCTTTATCTTTGATGGTCTTAGCGATGTCCAGACATTTTTTGTAATGCACAGCGGCATCGTTGTATTGTTTTAGCGAGTAAAGATTAACGTATCCTCCGCGTAGATTCGCTTTCATCTCTGCTGTTTGGTCCCCAGTTTCATTAGCGAGGTCAATTAATTGTTTGATATACACAATGGCATTATCGTATTGTTCCAGTGAGTAATATAGATCCTGTAATATTGAACAAGCCTTTAGCTCGAGCTCCACCTGTTTGCTACCAGTTTCCTTGGCTATCGTTAGACATCTCTTGCTATATACAATAGCATCATCGTATTGATTCAGTTTGTAGAATGCATTAGACAAAACTGAACATGCATGCATCTCAAGTACAGTGTTCTGAATTTCCTTGGTTATCTCAACGCATCTCTTACTATACACAATAGCATCTTCGTATTGATCCAGTGATTCATGAGCAAATCCAAGTGCCAAACAAGCCTTCATTTCAGCCTGTTTGTCACCAGTTTCTTTGGCGATATCAATGGCCATCGTTGCAAAGCTTATGGACTTATCGTGCTGATTGAGGAAAAGATACGATGCAGCCAACAGACTGTATGCTTTCAGCTTACTTATTCTGCTATCAGTTTCATTTGCAATGACAACTGCTCTCTCTAAGTAACCTATAGCTTCGTCATGCTGACCAAGAAAGGCTAAAGCTTCACCGACTCCTAAACATGCATCCATCTCTGTCTCTTTGTCTTTGATGGTCTTAGCGATGTCCAGACATTTCTTACCAGAAATTATTGCAAGTTCGTGCTGATGCTCTCTTGTACAAAAACGCATAATCATTAAATTCACGTTCACGTCACTTCGTGTTTTCTCAGCACCAAAGTCATTGTATGACGCAAGTCCCAGCACTAAATATGCCTGCAATTCTGCCTGCTTGTCTCCAGTCTCCTTGGCTATCTCAATGGATTTGTTACAATATGTAATAGCATCATCGTATTGATTCAGTGCTCTATATGCATTCCCTACTATCACACAGGCCTTCATCTCGACACCTTTGTCACCAGTTTCCTTAGAGATGTCAATACATCTGTAACCATACAGAATTGCTAACTGGTGTTGATTCATTGAGGCATACGCCTTCTCTAGCTTCAGGCATGCTTCCATTTGAACTTCTCTGTGACATATTGACTGGGCGATGTCCAGACTTTTCTCGCAATACGATATAGCATCATTGTATCGATTCAATGACATGCAGGCTTCCCCCATCGCTAAATGTGCAATTTCCTCAGTCTCAATGTCGCCAGTTTCCTTGGCTAGTTCAAGGCATTTTTTGCCATACACAATAACATCATCGTGTTGATTCAGTGAGATGAAAGCAGCTATCAACGTTAGATAAGCAACCTTCTCGGCTTGTTTGTCACCGCTTTCTCTGGCGATGTCAACACACTTCTTTCCATACACAACAGCATCATCACATCGGCTTAATGAGTTGCACGTATCTTTCACTACCAAGGACTCCTCCCTCTCAGTCAGTGGATCATTAGTTTCCATTCTTCTCCCGTTTGTCGTGTGTTGTCTATTTTTATCTAGAGAGAAACAGATGAAGAAACAAGTGACAAACTTTTACAGCAATTATAGCGTGAATTGAGATTTCACGTTGGACTGAAAAGGCAGTGGCATCAACTCACTCCTAATCACGTGATGAGCTTCATTGACGCAATATAATGTTCTACCAATCATGTCGTCACTCACTTTATATGTCCCATATATGGTGTCATAGATTCATATAAATTTGATATCAGTACCTCTGTCTCAGTTAATGGTTGAGTACCAGAGTCCAACTTGGACGAAGATACGGTGCCATCAGGAAGACTGTCCAATCGATTGCTATGAAATCACGTGATCATTTCAGGACTGGTGTTGGCTGAAGAGAGATATAGAGGATATTACATGGCCGCGCGGAGATACGGGATTTATCTTCGAGTGTTGATAATATCTCTCACGAGTGAGCGCAGCGAACGAGTGAGAGATATTCAACACTCGAAGATAAATTCCGTATCTCCGCGCGGCCATGTAATTTACTTTTTATCATATAACAATCAGTGGTAGAAAACACAGATTTTCTCTTTTTAATTTTCACAGAAAAACACACGCATTGCACAGATCCGTTTGTAGCATTCAAATGTATTTAAAAATAATGAAGTTTCGATAATACGTAAAGTTTACAGGAATTAACTTATAGGGCTGTGAGTTCCCAAGGCTTTCGCTTTATATAAGGACTCTATTTCTTCATCTGTAATTTCATCAGCAGCCCTCGGTTTATTGCCTAAACCTTTTCTTTTTAGCTCCTTCTACTTAGCTTTCAAAATGGCCATTACACCTTCGAACTGAGGATCTTTGAAGATCGTAAAGCCGTACTTTTGACGGTTCAAGTGCCTTTGGATACTTCCAAGGATTCCTCTTAGACCGTGCTTGGCTCATAGTTTGAGCCATCCTTCTTTCTAACAGCGTAGATAAACTTTGAGAGTAAGTCATTGAGTTTAGTCGTTGTCAGCTCGTGAATTGAACTGTTCAAATCACGGGCCTTTCATTTCCCAAAAACTTTACGAAAAGTTGGACATCGTACTCCGCTTTCCTTCTAGTAATTTTGTTTTCTTGCTCTTCTACGAAAGTTAACAATTATTCGTCGGTTACCTCGACAATCTTTAAATTCCATTATCAACCAAGATTTCCAACTACTGAGGTAAATAACTAATGTCAAAGCTTCGTTGTCAGTTTCGTAAATGCAGACGCGTCCTGAAAGCCGTAGGAGCGGGGGAAATGCTGGCTTGTGATTGGTCGAAAAACGATATCTTCACATGTGAAAATATCAGATATCACCACTGGTAGCGGTGTTGATATGGATTTTACGACATTGCTATCACCCAGTATACCACTGATCAACATATACTGTGAGTCGTTCATTCGTGCGCATCACGTCTGCGCATATAGTACTAGTTTTGTAATTTTCAATATGTCGGACATGGCATGTTGACGTCAGACCCCTCCGTAATCCGTATTTTTTGCAATGACCATGACAATAGTTTATTTGGTACCATAAATATATACACTCGTTTGCAGAAACGTTGTAGTATACATTTATACAAATATCTATAATGAGATACAAGATATCTAATGAGATACAAAGTGCGAAACATCGCTTATTTTCTTCTAATATATCAGAACCATCAATTTTAGATTAGTATCGCATCCAGCAAGGCCAACACAATATTTTTCAGCACTATTTTGTGTTTAAACAGTTGTATTTTAGCATGTCTAACATTTTGCATCTCATTAGATATTTGTATATTTGTATAAATGTATACTACAACGTTTTTGCAATTGAGTGTACATACAAATATACAGTAATGCAACATGTCAGTTGGTACAGGCTAACTGGATTAACTGATAACCATAGAGTCGTTTTCGTATGAGTGCGGGGAAGTCGTTACGGTACGGTTCGTGCCGTGCGGTGACCGTATCGCGCCATCATCGTGCGGTATCCAAGCATTCTGATTGGTTGAGTGATGATTTTGAGCGCTGTGATTGGTTGAACTACAATATCTTCGATTCCGTACCGTGCCGTACGTAGGTTTCCCACTCATATATACGAAAACGACTCTAATAAATCTACAATAAGTTATGTACTGTTTAATAAATTGAGCAGGAGTAGTGTTTTAGTCGGGTTTAAAACCACGAGGCGAAGCCATACTAATTATACTCTCAAAAATATCCCACATTTGAACAAAGACCAAGGAGCAACATATATGTCGTCCCGAACAGGGAACTGGGAGGTCAATGATATGACACCAATATGAAGTTGATACCTTCCCTTATATCAAGAATATTAATGAGGATGAGACTTTATATAAAGCCATCCTCATTAATTAGTCGGGCTTCCTGTGGAAGACCCGACTCTAGAAATGAGAAGCGTTCTTCGTCGTCGTCGACCCCAGAAAGCATATTGGGCTCTACAGCGCATGCGCCCTGTGTCGGCCGCTAAGATAATCACCGAAGGCTCAAACTACATGGCTTATCAAGACGAGACATCGCACGTCTTTCTTCAGAAACCTTGTCGAAGGAAGGTTAATATGTCGTCTTGTTTAAGCTTATATTTGTATTTGGTATGGATATATTTATGGCACCAAATAAACTATTGTCATTTCTATGATTCGCTGAGTTTGTGAAATCGATTTTACAAAGAAAGCATGTTCTACCGAGTCATGCATAATCACCCAAGGCTCCGTAAACAACATGGTTTCTTCACAAACCTTGTCAGTTGGAGGAAGGTTACTAGTATGTCGTCTTGTTTTTTATAATTTTTCTCCGTACGCGTCAACGTCGAGCTACAGCCGAAGGAGACATGAAGTCTGGTCAAGAAAGATTAGAAAGCACAAACCAATCAGGGAAAGCACCGGAGGTCAAGGGGCCAAAATATAAGTCTTTTCTCGTCTATGTCTAAATTTAGATTGAAACAGGACGCTCTAGTAGCGTGAAGTATATACTGTAAAGTTCGCAGTACTGAAATTGCAAGGAAAGCATGTTCTATCGAGCTCGAGTCACGCAACGACGAGCAACCAAAAACTGTTTCATTGTACATATACAATACTTTATGATCATTCTAAACCATAGTGTTTTATCTTTATAATCTATCTCTGAAACATTGCAACACGTACAATCTACGTATTCTGCACGGTTTTCGCTGAATAAACAGATTAGATCACTGTTATCTTTATAATCTATCTCTGAAACATTGCAACACGTACAATCTACGTATTTCTGCACGGTTTTCGCTCAATAAGCACATTACATCACTACCTTGCCTACATGTTTGATGCATTAGTCTACGGCGCGCGGGCTCTTGCTCGAGCTTTATTGCCATTGACAATATTTCATTGACAATGGATATATGGTCAAGAGCAAATCAGATTCAGTCGAGATTACCGATCGCAGCAACCACTGCTTGCTTTAAGAAGCCCGACTTAACGCTACAAGAGCGTCTAGTTAGTATTCTTTACATAAAGAATACTAATAAGCAGTTAGCCTGATTTTCAGACGGCTCATGTGTCGTTAGTCTCCCTCGCATCCGTTTCATTCATGCTCCACGCGAAGTCTATACGCGATGCCACCAAACATGTCAATTTCAACTAGGTTCATGTTTAGTTTTATTTCGCGGGAATTTCACGTCAAATCTGAATTCTGATTGGTTTTGATAGAACAATACCATTCAAATGATTGGCTGAGCTCAGCTGAGCTTCAATAAAGGGAATGGAATGTTTGGCTCATGTTAGCAGCCGTTTGTGTTGCGAGCGCGTTGCGTGACGGAACTAAGAACGGATGCAAGGGAGACTAATGTGTCGTACGCTCTCGATCGATTCCTCCAAGCGAGAGCGCGTATGACACATGAGCCGTTTGAAAATTAGGCTAATTCTTGATTTTCACATGACGTCATCAAAAAGCTAAAATCCACGTATCTAAAACTTCTTTTAACTAAAGCTTCGGCTGAGATATATGGTTTTGGCTGCTCTTTCGGTCTACGAAGGTTTTGTTCTATATAAGTCCTGGGAAAATTTTCGATGACGTAGGTGAAAACCAAGAATAAGCAGTGCATTACTGGGTATAAAGGTACATGCACGTGATGGATTTCGTCCTTCTGATTGGACGAATTGCTCATTAATTATGTATGCGTTTTTGAAACAGTTTCACGGTCATTGACAATATAGTTTGCATATATTATATATATTTTCGAGTTCCCAATAATCGAAGATTAACTGTACTTAAAATGACTTCAATTCAGTTCGTATAAGTTAATTAAGTCAAAGAAAAGTCAACTAGAATCCTTTGAATTTGGAATTCGATTAAATAATAAACACGCTTCCTTTTCTTCCTAGAATTGAAGAGGAAGGCCATTCTTGAGTGTCACGCCATATACTATTACATGTAAGTAATCTTATAAGGCAGGATTGGGAATAACATTTTACAATGAAAATTAGAGATATTAGCGAACGACGTTTCGTTGTCATCTTGACAACATCTTCAGGTTATAATGAAGAATTGAAAATGCGCATAATGAAAGAATAAGTTTGGTTGGAAACAATAACCATTGTTCTAAGCATAGTTAAATGGTAACCAAACTTATTCTTTAATTATGCGCATTTTCAATTCTTCATTATAACCTGAAGATGTTGTCAAGATGACAACGAAACGTCGTTCGCTAATATCTCTAATTTTCATTGTAAAATGTAAGTAATCGTCCATTGAAACAAACTGTCATTTTTCTACTGATGCATTAGCTCTGTCTTACATCGAATATTTCTAATTTTAAGAATACAGAAAAAGTCGATGACACAAAATAATATTTCAATGTAAAATTGAAGGTATTGTACTCTGACTGTATAAATTACAATAATCATATGACGACGGGATAGGATACTCGTAGTCAAAACAAACAAACAGAAAACATGGCTAATATTTTTCACCGATTTATGAAAACCAACTGCATCAGGTTTTACAATTCAAGCAATCAATCAGACCATAAAGGAAATCTTTGCTTAATTTTAACCTAGGTTGAGCAAATATCGGCGCTAAATAGGAAGTCAGTTTATTGTAGTTTCCAGTTTCAGTTTCAGTTTCAGTTTCAGTTTCCAGTGTGCACGACGTGTCATCCTTAGCTTGTATTTCACTTTCACTTCTGCCTCAGCTCGCCATCTTCGCGCAGAAAAAGATCATATCAAATCGAAGAAAGGGCTTAAGAAACATCTATACCTCTGATATTTTAAATGTGTATTCCATATTCCATGTATTGTAATGCTATGTATTTTTTATCAGTAACTTTTGTAAACGTAGTGGATTTACTTTGTAATCTGATTGAATAAATACAGGGCTATTTGAACCAGCTTCTGGCGAAATACATATGTTTAAATATTGCTAATAAATACAATCAATCAATAAACTTAAAGTAATTTCAATTCACTACAAAGTGACGATCCCTTACTCACCAATAAAGAGAAGGAGAATCAATAACTTCCGTACGACACTTGGCAAAGGAGGCTAGTGTGACTCGACTGAGACGCACCAGACAGATTCGATCCAGATCCTCTCGACACTCGAGTAACCAAACTGCTTGATACCAATATACGTCATTTCCGTTCTCGTGAGGTGCTGCCTGATAGCACATGGAGGGCAGTGTTTGCCCCTCAGAACGTGATGGTAGATAATACGACCTCTACGGACCTCTCCGTGATAGTCAGGGAGCATGTGTAATCCCGTGGGAATTTTGTGCTGAAAGCAAGCCACCTATCTAGATGTGTTAAGGGGACCCTAAGGAACAAGAAACATGTTGTCGGCAATTTTGTAACTCGTACCGACGGCCGCTACGGAAGTTTTAAAATGTGACGTATATGGCCTAGCATGGAAACGAGGCTGGGCCATAAAATGCGATATAACCATCGTTAATGGCAACAAATCGTTCCCGAAATTACTCATACTTTACATATAAGTGTATCTGACACAACTAAGAAACTTTTAAGTAATAAAACTGGTCACGTGACCATGACAGCATGGAAACGAGGCTGGGCCATAAAATGACCTTTAACTTATTTTGAATTGCGTAAAATCTATCCAAATTCACCCAAGTCAATGAAATGTGTGATTGTTACATTATCAGGCCTCGTCCGTGATACAGGTGGTCACGTGATTAGCATGGGAACGAGGCTAAGGTACAGACACTGTTTCGCCATGTATGTGGATTTCATCAAAAAATGATATCACATCATTTCATAGCGTACGACCATTGTCGAACCTTTGTCGTGCCCTTTTTTACAGAAACTTAGACAAATATGTCCATTGAGGAACGTACAGTGAAACATGGTGCCATCCGAGGAAAACATTGATCATGTCACTATAGAGAACGCGTACTGCCCGACAGCTTCCTTGGTGCCAATCTCTGGGCGTGACTTGCGCGTAGAACATGACCCGCACAAAATGGGAGTGATCTTCCTTGAGGTCAATCATTTTGTCATTGGCTATCACTTGTAGAGTCTTCCCCGTAGTGTTCCATGTAAGAAGCGCTTGCGTTTTTTTATTGGGGACCAGATGCTGCATTTTCTCGAGTGGATCCTGTCTTTTACGAAGTGACCAAACAACTCGTTTCCAATAGTATTTTATTGGCTCTTTCCTCAGAGAATGGATTCGTGAAGCTTCGGATGCTTCGGATGGTGACATGACCAACTTCTAAATGTTCTTCTCCAGTGGTGCAACCTTACAGCAGTAGTAAGGTGGTGATGATGTGTCGGTGTCACTGTCTTAGATGAAGTACCCGCCACCTGTTTTGCTTTCTCTGCTAGATTTGCAAGCTCGGGAGCAATCAGGAAGTACTATCTCTGCTAAGTAGACGGGACTCATACGGGCATAGGTCAGCCTGTTGCGTGTGAAAAAGTACTTGGTGAATACCTCAAGAGCTTCTCGATTCGAATTGAACCGCTCGGATAAATGATGTCATATATTATTATTATTGACAATCCTCGTGTACTGACTCACAACCTTAATCAATGGAATATTGTCTTTGGCTAGCATCAAACACCTTCATTTTCTCCACGATATGGCATGTACCTTTTCTACTCATTCCTTGGAACCATCGGTGCAAACATCAACAAGCTCAAGACTTTGCCTACTGCTCAAGACACTGCAGTACGAATTCGGATCTTGCTGGGGAAAAAAAAGATTCCTGATACATTACGAACAGTGTCTGTAGGGTAATCAGGCGAGCAGTCTGCCCTTTCTTTACGTGGTTACTTGCCATCAATGATTTGTTGGACCGTTGTTGGACCGTACAGTTCCGATTCTATCCAGCACAAGTCAGTCCAGTCCACTGTTTTCATTGAACGTTCCGATTGTTCGTAGTTGGGCCATTACTATATTCAGTTCGCTGGGATGGAGTATAAAATGACTTGGATGTAAGTATGTATGTATGGATCCTGTGGCGAGCCATTTGCAGCTTCTTTGCCAGTTTGTAGAGCCCTGTGTCAAGTGAAATGACTGTCTTCCTACTAAGTCGGATCTACCACCTTTGTCTTGATCTTCTGGGCCTGCATTAGAACAGTCAGTAAGGTCTGCCATTCGTTTAGATTAGATTTAGATTTATTTGGAATTAACGTTCCATTACAAAGATGAATATTCCATTGACTTGCAAATAGTGTGCTGGTGCAGCAATCAGAGGTGGTGCTCCTACTCGTGTGACAGGCATTGCATTACTGATCAGTGAGTTGTATCCAGACCACACCAGGATACCTGTACTCTTTGCAGACTGATTCTCTAACTGCCCTAGAGTGTTCATGATATTCGTCTGTGTTCCTGTCACTACCGTGCTGTCAATTGGAGTTCTGGAGTCAAACTACGCCCGAGAAGCCATGCCAAATATTGCATCCTGACTCTTACCGGAAGTTCATTCTCAGCAAACAGACCAAACAATGGGTAAAGAGGACTGAAGGGCTTTGAAGGAGGCTTAGGGCATTCCAGGAGGCTTGTAATTGACTCAGGAAGCTCTCTAATTGAGCGACTCTGGTCTGGGGTATCGACGTTCAAGTCTGGTTTCTTGTCTTCAGGGACACTCCTTTGGTATATAGCCATTGCTGTTCCATGGAAGGTGTGTTTCCGGTCAGGAGTCAGTGTCTTCAGCAAAGTTCGCATTGTCGAACAGAAAAAAAAGAAGATATGCCTGCACTCCACTATGTCTGGAGATATATACAGCTAATTCAAAAAACGTTGTCCTATAGGTTTTGTTGCATATTGCATTTTGCTTTCCCAGACCGAAGTGCATTATGCATGGAAATGGATGTGTGTTCTTCTATTTTGGGGTTCCAAAACCCACAAATAAATATCAGGGAAGCCCTGACAGTCAACTGACCAAGATCTCAGTTTCGGCAACGCAACGCAAACAAACACATGTATTGATCAGTCTATAATGCACTTCGGTCTGGAAATACAATATGCAACAAAACCTAGGACAACGTTTTTTGAATTAGCTGTAAACAACATCATTCTGAACCATACGCTTGAGAACACTTGATTCCGGTTCTGCACCTATAGCTCTGAGGATTCTGTTTTTAGCAGCCACCATCCCAAAACCGTGCAGCATATTTGTCAACGCTTTACTTTGGACTGCCTTGTGGACAGCTAGGCCAACAGCCAACTGTTGTGGCATTTCAGCTGTCGACCACCTAAGAGTTTCTGACTTGTTCCTTATTTGTCTTACTTTGAGCAAGACACATTTTGCGCTTATGCACCTCATCAGACTTCTTTTCAGCTGAAAGTTGTTTGGACCTTGTATGACCCACCTAAAGAAGCTTTACAGTTCTGTTGGCAAATGATGATTGCAAATGTTTTCTAGAGACCCAGTAAACTTCCACTTCTTACAGTTGAGAAACCACTAAATCAGCCCCGCTTTCACATATTATCAGTTGATCACGTCACTCCCCTAAACCAATATGACGTACCCGATCGCAGTCTAGAATGTACAACTTACGGCCTGGTAGTGTAACAATCACATATGTCATTGATTTGGGTGAATTTGGATACATTTTATGCAATTCAAAATAAGTTATAGGGCATTTTATGGTCCAGCCTCGTTTCCATGTTGTCATGATCACGTGACCAGCTTTATTACTTAAAAGTTTCTTAGTTGTGTCAGATACTCTTATATGTAAAGTATGAGTAATTTCGGGAACGATTTGTTGCCATTAACGATGGTTATATCGCATTTTATGGCCCAGCCTCGTTTCCATGCTAGGCCATATACGTCACATTTTAAAACTTCCGTAGCGGCCGTCGGTACGAGTTACAAAATTGCCGACAACATGTTTCTTGTTCCTTAGGGTCCCCTTAACACATCTAGATAGGTGGCTTGCTTTCAGCACAAAATTCCCACGGGACTTTCTTTTACGACATTTGCTCCCTGACTATGAGAGCAAAGCGAGAGCGACGAACTATTTTAGACAGAAAATCTACCTTATTACACTTTATTTTCGCGACACTTTAATTTCGCGATTTTGTTAAATTTGTAGCAACTGAGTCACTTTATTTTCGCGATTTCGGCGATAAACCAATCGTCAAAGAACATACAAGCCGTTGAAAAGTTCAATTCTTCGGTTGAACTCAAATATAAGGAGCCCATAAATGGCAATTTCAACGACTGTACGAGCGAAATACTGCAAGAACTTGGTGCAGAGGAGACTGATTATCGGGACAACGAAGCCCGGGGGGGGGGGGGGGGGGGTGGCGAGTATTCCCTTTGTTCAAGTGGTAGGGGTGAGTAGGTTGATCGGCGGTCGGTTTTGAAAACGACCCCTAAAAGGTACGCATAAATTAAAAGAGCTCTTGAAGCCATGTTGATTTGAACCCCAAAAAGGCACGACATATATGACCATATATGGGGAAAAAGTGATTGTGCTGATATCGTTTAATCAGTGACTGGACAATATCTTTCTTCTGTTATTTCAATTGACCCTAAAAGGTACACACAGGAAATATTTTCAACCCTAAAAGGACCGCCGATCACCCCTATACCACTTGGACAAAGGGAGTCCCCCCCCCCCCCCCCCCCCCCCGGGGAACCAATGTACTAACTCGTGGTCTGGATTATGGCTCTTTTAGTCGGTCATGATACTGCGGATACAGTGTCAAATACCTCATGAACAGCAGCCCTTTGAATGTTAGAAGAACCTATAGAGCACGTTAGCGCCAATGGCGCGAGCCTTTTAGGAGGGTCTAAATGGGGGGGGGGGGGGGTCTGCATGTCAGTTGTCAGTCAAATATTTGGTCATTTGTCAGTTAATTTTTTACCTTGTCAGTTAAACGTTAGTTAACTATTAACTGGCCATATCCTGTTTTGAACAATTGAATGTGTTTGATACTTCGATTGTCAGTTGTCAGTTGAGTTTTATTTGTCAGTTAACAGTTACTTTTTAAAGCCGTTTGCCAGTAGTCAGTTAACCCCATTCAGATCAGACCCTCTTTTGGAGGCTGATGGTAATCTAATAAATTAATAAATTAATAAATTTGAATAGAAATAGAAAAACAAGATAGATACAACGTTTCTCGTTTTTCTATTTCTATTCAAATGTATTAGAAAATAAAGAAAGAAAGAAAAAAAGAAAGAAAGAAAGAAAGAAAGAAAGAAAGAAAGAAAGAAAGAAAGAAAGAAAGAAAGAAAGAAAGAAAGAAAGAAAGAAAGAAAGAAAGAAAGAAAGAAAGAAAGAAAGAAAGAAAGAAAGAAAGAAAGAAAGAAAGAAAGAAAGAAAGAAAGAAAGAAAGAAAGAAAGAAAGAAAGAAAGAAAGAAAGAAAGAAAGAAAGAAAGAAAGAAAGAAAGAAATTAAAGAAAGAAAGAAACAAAGAAAGAAAGAAATCCATTGGTAGCATAGTCCATAATTAACGTGTTCTTTAGTCTATTCAATCTACAATAACTGATAGTTGGTATTACTGAATATATATCCATTGGTAGCATAAGCCATAATTAACGTGTTCTTTAGTCTATTCAATCTACAATAACTGATAGTTGGTATTACTGAATATATCCATTGGTAGCATAGTCCATAATTAACGTGTTCTTTAGTCTATTCAATCTACAATAACTGATAGTTGGTATTACTGAATATATCCATTGGTAGCATAAGCCATAATTAACGTGTTCTTTAGTCTATTCAATCTACAATAACTGATAGTTGGTATTACTGAATATATCCATTGGTAGCATAAGCCATAATTAACTTGTTCTCAGTTTAGTCTATTCAATCTACAATAACTGATAGTTCGTATTACTGAATATATCCATTGGTAGCATAGGCCATAATTAACTTGTTCTTTAGTCTATTCAATCTACAATAACTGATAGTTGGTATTAATGAATATATCCATTGGTAGCATAAGCCATAATTAACGTGTACTTTAGTCCATTGAATCTACATTAACCACTGTTCCATTGGGAACAATTATAGTGTTTTTGATCAGTCTATTTGAACTTGATTGTGACGTCATCGCCCATCAAGAAAAAAGAAGCCCAGTACCGGGGATCGCTGTATTTTCCACTCTTTTTTGACTGATCTGCCATTGTAATTTGTAAACTCGTACTCACGCTGTAACCCCTTTTCAAATTAAGGTAGAACCAGATCATGAACTCTAAAGTCGCGTCATCATCGATGCTCCACAGTGACGCTACTACTGCACGAGCTCCTGACACTAGAAAAGCACGACACATGCCAACTACTCCTTCTGCTCGGATTTCACCACGACCACTGTTGCAGCAGCTTAGCACGACCAACTGAGCACGCACTTGAGCCTTCTGGACGTCATCCATGGTCAGCATGTAATCTATTTCCACTGGAACTCTTTTGGATCTTACTTCAGGAGAGGGAGCAAGCGCGATGGTCGCTTTTTCTAAAAACCCATGCGCAGCTATGTGAATAATGGGCACTCCTTCTCGCAGTTTCTCTAGGACGGCAGGCTTGGTTGCATCAGCTTTTATTAAACTATTAACACCAAGACGGTAAGCGATTGCCCTCGCTTCAATTTCTGCATTTACCAAATTATGCTTAGGTGAAGACAAATCTATCTCCATCCCTTGGAGCATCACTCTACCAACAAGTGGATTTCCAATGATCAACGCGCCCTTGTACGAGTCGTTTGCGCAGTTCTCAAGAAGTTGCAAGGTCCTTAGGGAGGGTGCAAACCTGATGCGCTTGGTTTCAGACAAATAGCGTCCCGTGACTGGGTTCCGCAGGGCAGCAAATGGTACTTTGTATAAAGGACCATCAGGAATGATGACAATCTCTTCTTTTTCTATCGATAAATTTCCTATCAGGTTCTGATACAAAATTTCCATGGTACTTTCCACATGGCTTTCATTTGTACTTTCGGATCCGGATGGATTTCTTCTGGGATTGCTTCTACGTGAATGATGTTGCTGCATCTCTTTCTCATCGTCACCATATTGGGTTACTGCCACGTCTAGCATACTATCCAGACATCTGTTCTCACAGTTGACCTCACGAGAGACCTTCATGTCACAATATGACTGTTGTACAAGCGAATGGAAAGTTTCCTCGCAGTTTTCAAGATTTTGAGTAGAAAGCTGCATTTCCTTTTTCTCTTCAGCAAAGAATGTGTGCAAACTTTTACTACCAACGAAATAGAACACAATGCTGTACTTGTTGAGAGAGACAAGTGACTCGATTTCGGCATGATGTAAGTTGGATATTTCAGAAGTAGCCTGATCGAGCTCCATTCCTGACTTTGCAATAAGACGTTCCATAAGGATTCGTCCACGACAATGCTCCAGTCTCAATAACGCTTCTTTGTGATTCCCAGTTAGGATAAGAGCTTCTGACAGCATTTTATGGCAACTGACCATACCATCAAAAACGACCATCTTTTCATCGTCAGTAAACGACAATGGAGCTCTTACTTTGTCGCAGTGGAGTTGTTTAAGAAAGGAATCTGCATAGGGAACACTTCGTTCAAACACGCGTATTGCCTTGTCCAACTCTCCTTGCTGGAAATATAGGGTACCAAGAGATTTAAGGCAATGGAATGGGAAGTACTTACAAATGCATTGCTCCGAGTAAGGCAATGCAAGTTTGTAATGTTCAATGGCTTTATCTATGTTGCTTTGTGATTCGTAGTGCCGTGCAATTTGCTGATGACAACAGGCGTTTTTGAGTGCCTGAAATAGCTCGAGATCTATCTCTAGCATCTGTGTAAGACACGCATTGGCCTTGTCATATTGTTCTTCGATCACGTGGCGAACAGACAGCATTCGTAGGGCAACTAGTATACGGATATTATCTTGGTCCTTTTCAGCTTTTTCCATTTCTGCTTCAAAAATGTGATCCTTCCAAACCCACGCACTTCTGGCCACAGCATATAAAATGGCTGAAGATGTAAAGGCACTGTTCCAGTTGAGTTCGATCTTTACAAGGTCCAAACTATCCAGTTTTTCCTTCATCTCCATTGCTGCCGCTGAGCAACGAAAAACATCATCGATCTTGTGAAGACTAAGATGATTGTTCAGAATGCTCACATGCATTTCCACCTCATAGGTTTCGTCACCGGTTACCTTGGCGATCTCAAGGCACCTCTGGTGATACACAATGGAATGGTCGAATTGTTTCAGTGAGTCATACGTCATTCCAAGTACCACACAAGCATCCATTTCGGCATGTTTGTTGCGAGTTTCTTCTGCGATGGAAAGACTTCTATTGAGGTTATGTATAGCATCATCGTACTGTTTGAGCAATGATAGTGCTTTACCCATTTTGAAATATGCTAATCCTTCTGTGTTCTTATCTGTGGTGGTGATGTCTATACATTTTTGACTGCACAAAATGGCATCATCGTAATGGCCAAGACAGATGTAGGCATCAGCCAATATCAAATATTCCTCCATCTCAGCCTGTTTCTCGCATAATTCTTCTGCAATATCGATGGCCTTGGTGGCAATGTTTACTACTTCATCGTAATGACTTATTGCATTATAGGGAGTAGTTAAAAGATTATATGCCTCCATCTCAGCTTGTCTGCTACCAGTTTCCTTTGCGATGACAACTGCTCTCTCTATGTAAACTATAGCTTCGTCATGCTGACCAAGAAGGACCAAAGCTTCACCGACTCCTAGACATGCATTCATCTCTATCTTTTTGTCTTTCATGGTCTTAGCGATGTCCAGACATCTTTTGTAATACACAGCGGCATCATTGCATTGTCTTAGCGAGTTGAAAACACGTCCCCCGCGTAGACACGCTTTCATCTCTGATGTTTGGTCCCCAATTTCATTAGCCAGTTCAATTGATTGCTTGATACACACAATGGCATTATCGTATTGTTGCAGTGAGTAATATATATCCTGCATTATTAAACAAGTCTTTAACTGTAGCTGTTTGTTGCCAGTTTCCTTGGCTATCGTTAGACATCTCTTGCTATATACAATAGCATCATCGGATTGATTCAGTGTGTGGAATGCATTAGACAAAACTGAACATGCATGCATCTCATTTATAGTGTTCTGATTTTCCTTGGTTATCTCAACGCATCTCTTACTATACACAATAGCATCATCGTATTGATCCAGTGATTCATGAGCAAATCCAAGTGCCAAACAAGCCTCCATTTCAGCCTGTTTGTCGCCAGTCTCTTCGGCGATAGCAATGACCATCGTTGCGATGCTTATGGAATTATCGTGCTGATTGAGGAAAAGATACGATGCAGCCAACAGACTGTATGCTTTCAGCTTACTTAGGCTGCTACCAGTTTCCTTTGCGATGACAACTGCTCTCTCTATGTAAACAATAGCTTCGTCATGATGACCAAGAAGGACCAAAGCTTCACCGACTCCTAGACATGCATTCATCTCTATCTTTTTGTCTTTGATGGTCTTAGCGATCTCCAGACATTTTTTGTAATACACAGCGGCATCATTGCATTGGTTTAGCGAGTTGAAAACGCGTCCTCCGTGAAAACACGCTTTCATCTCTAATGTTTGGTCCCCAGTTTCATTAGCCAGTTCAATTAATTGCTTGATATACACAATGGCATCGTCGTATTGATCCAGTGATTCATGAGCAAATCCAAGTGCCAAACAAGCCTCCATTTCAGCCTGTTTGTCGCCAGTTTCTTCAGCGATATCAATGGCCATCGTTGCAAAGCTTATGGACTTATCGTGCTGATTGTTGAAAAGATACGATGTAGCCAACAGACTGTATGATTTCAGCTTACTTAGGCTGCTATCAGTTTCATTTGCAATGGCAACTGCTCTCTCTACGTAAGCTATTGCTTCGTCATGCTGACCAAGAAGGACCAAAGCTTCACCGACTCCTAAACATGCATCCATCTCTGTCTCTTTGTCTTTGATGGTCTCAGCGATGTCCAGACATTTCTTACCAGAAAGTATTGCAAGTTCGTGCAGATGCGCTGTTGTGCACAAACGCATATTCTCTAAATTCACGTTCATCTCATTTCGTGTTTTATCGGCATCAAAGTCGATAACATTAGATTGATTAAATGAAATGCATGACGCAAGTCCCAGCACTAAATATGCCTCCAATTCTGCCTGTTTGTCTCCAGTCTCCTTGGCTATCTCAATGGATTTGCTACAATATGTAATAGCATCATCGTATTGATTCAGTGCTCTAGATGCATTCCCTATTATCACACAGGCCTTCATCTCGACATCTTTGTCACCAGTTTCCTTAGAGATGTCAATACATTTGTTACCATACAGAATTGCTAACTGGTGTTGATTCATTGAGGCATACGCCTTCTCTAGCTTCAAATATGCTTCCATTTCAACATCTCTGTCACATATTGACTGGGCGATGTCCAGACATTTCTCGCAATACGATATAGCATCATTGTATCGATTCAATGACATGCAGGCTTCCCCCATCGCTAAATGTGCAATTTCCTCAGTCTCATTGTCGCCAGTTTCCTTGGCTAGTTCAAGGCATTTTTTGCCATACACAATAACATCATCGTGTTGATTCAGTGAGATGAAAGCAGCTATCAACGTTAGATAAGCAACCTTCTCGGCTTGTTTGTCACCGCTTTCTCTGGCGATGTCAACACACTTCTTTCCATACACAACAGCATCATCACATCGACTTAATGAGTTGCGCGTATCTTTCACTACCAAGGACTCCTCCCTCTCAGTCGGTGGATCATTATTTTCCATTCTTCTCCCGTTTGTCGTGTGTTGTCTATTTTTATCTAGAGAGAAACAGATGAAGAAACCAGTGACAAACTTTTACAGCAATTGACCAATCTTAAAAATACATAAAATTGAACTTAGCCTCACATTCAGGAGTAGTTTGTGTTGTTATTTTAAATTTTTCCTTTTGACGGTTTTGTATCTTGGAAGTGAGGCTAAGCTGAATTTCAAGTATTTTTAAGATTGGTCAATTATAGCGTGAATTGAGATTTCACGTGGGACTGAAAAGGCAGTGGCATCAACTCACTCCTAATCACGTGACTTGCTTCATTGACGCAATATAATGTTCTACCAATCATGTCGTCACTCACTTTATATGTCCCATATATGGTGTCATAGATTCACATAAATTTGATATCAGTACCTCTCAGTTAATGGTTCAATTGAGTACCAGAGTCCGATTTGGACGAAGATACGGTGCCATCAGGAAGAGGTCCAACTGATTGCTATGAAATCACGTGATCATTTCAAAACTGGTGTTGGCTGAAGAGAGATAACAACATGTACTGTGAGACGTTCATTCGTGCGCATCACGTCTGCGCATGTAGTTTTGTAATTTCCAATATGTCGGACATGGCATGTTGGCGTCAGAACCCTCCCCTATAAATTCTGCTATACGGGGATGTATACTACTGCATACTAACATATTGGTAATCGTATGTTTTGCAGTGACCATGGCAATAGTTTATTTGGTACCATAAATATATACGCTTGTTTTCAAAAACGTTGCCCATTTACAAAATACAAAATAGTCAAATAGCAAAAAAGGAATTAATTAGAGAAACAAAAGAAATGGAATCATGCAGAACTCTGGCTCATTGTTTCTCTAATTAATTCCTTTTTACTATTTTACTATTTTGTATTTTGTAAATGGGCAACGTTTTTGAAAACAGGTGTACATACAAATACAAATATACAGTATTTTAAAACTATTTAGGATTTGTCTCTGACTTATTAAGCTTTTGTATTGATTTTGGTATTGTTTTGTTTGTGTTTTCCATACTGATGAAGGTCTTTGGTCAAAGACCGAAACGTCTATAATTTTTAAAGTTAAATAAGTCAGAGACAAATCCTAAATACAAATAATTATACAGTAATGCAACATGCGTCAGTTGCATGGTACAGGCTAACTGATATAACCATAATAAATATATAATAAGTTTTCAAACACACCAAAAACTCCCAAATGAAACTGGCGACGAATCGTCCACTTTTGTCCACAAATCACAATATAAACGAAGATAACTAAATAATCTAACTGCTCAGTTTTCTCCATCACATACTAACCGTTCTATGAGTTCTATATAGCTACAAATATTTCCTCAAGTTAACGAATGAAAATACCAAGCAACGATAGCCGTATTTACTCACAAAACAGAGCGACAAGTGTTCTGAAAATGATCTCTAGTAAAATATGTCAAAGAGAACAAATATTGTCAAACCGTGTATACATTTTTGTCGAGAAAAACGCTGAAAAGATTAAAAAATACGACAAAAACTGTGGATATTTGGCTACCTGACTTCGTGCTCATTCATCTAGTTGTCAAATATTTCAAAAAGTTGGCGATTCGTCTTCATTAGCTCAGCTTTTCTTCGTTCAAACTGATATAGGAAGCCGTAAGAAGCATTCTTCTTTAATTTTCTGACAGAAAATAGCATTCTTCAAAACGTTTTTCCTGCATGTCAAAACACTAAACGGCACAGATAAAAGTTGTCGAGTCGCTTGCCAATTTGATTTCTTTCGTGAGATTTGATTGGACGATGGGCGATTTCTGACGCTTTTCAGGAGAATTGTCAATTTGATCAGTAGAATCTCGCGTAAATAAAGGGTTTTTCAAAAAGAAATCATTGTAGTTATTTTATAAAAGAAAGATAAGACAGTCTTATATTCCTTAAATGTACGGTTTAATAAACGAGCAGGAGTGTTTTAGTCGGGTTTAAAACCACGAGGCGAAGCCATACTAATACTCTCAAAAAGATCCCACATTTGAACAACGGTCCGAAAGTGTACTATGGAGCAATCTTTCCGGACAAAATAGATGTCGTCCCGTACAGGGATCGAACTGGGAGGTCAATGATATAAAGCCAATATGAGACCTTCCCTTATTAGTATTCTTTATATAAAGAATACTAACAAGCAGTGCATTACCGAGTATAAAGGTACATGCACGTGATGGATTTCGTCCTTCTGATTGGACGAATTGCTCATTAATTATGTATGCGTTTTTGAAACAGTTTTAGGTCATTGACAATATAGTTTGCATATATTATATATATTTTTGAGTTCCCAATAATCGAAGATTAACTTAAAATGACTTCAATTCAGTTGTTAGTATAAGTTAATTAAGTCAAAGAAAAGTCAACTAGAATCCTTTGAATTTGGAATTCGATTAAATAATAAATACGCTTCCTTTTCTTCCAAGAACTGAAGAGGAAGTCAATTCTTGAGTGTCGATCACGCCAAAGTCGATGACACAAAGTAATATTTCAATGTAAAATTGAAGGTAATCTGACTGTATAAATTACAATAATCATATGACGTAATACTCATAGTCAAAACAAACGAACAGAAAACCTATGGCTATAATATTTTCAACGATTTATGAAAACCAACTGAATCAGGTTTTACAATTCAAGTAGTCAATCAGACCAATAAGGAAATAAATTTGCTCAATTTTAACCTAGCTTGGTTGGGCATACCGTAAAGTTCCGAAAGTAGCGAGGGCGTTACTTTCGGATTTAGCAACCTTAGGTAACTGTTACTTCCGGGCGGTCGCTACTTTCGGGTGGTGGCTACTTTCGGGGTGCTAAAATCGTTAACTTTTAGGAGCCATAGTACCGTGTACCTTAAACGACATCATGTACAGTATTTTAACTGAAACAACGAATATTCACAGGATCTAGAACGTATTATATTATGATTATAGCTTTTGTTACATTTGTTTATGTGTGTAGCAGTAAATGTTTTTCATACGAAAACGACTTTTATTGTAGTTTCAAGTGTGCACGACGTGTCATCCTTGTATTTCACTTTCACTTCTGCCTCAGCTCGCCATCTTCGAATCTTCGCGCAGAAAAAGATCATATCAAATTGAAGAAAGGGCTTAAAAAACATCTATGCCTCTGATATTTTAAATGTGTATTCCATGTATCAGTCCAGATTAGTATCAAATTTGATAACGCTAGTATATTCGGCTAAAAGGATTATGACGTCATAATTCGGGTCTCTCCGTATTTTCGCCGTAAAGATTTTATTTTCTAGATTATTCATATTTCCCGAGAATCTTTGCTTAATTCAAAGCTATGACGTGAAAGAGAATTATTCAAAGCTTCACTTGGGCTGGTTTCTGGAGCAATGGAGCGAAATCATGGCAAACGGTGAGTTATTTTCTGTGCCGAGCTGGCGCTTCAAAGCGCTAATTTGAAGCCAATTTCAGCCCAATTCCTCAGATAAATACTTATCTTTCTGCCTACAAAAATTTGGTTGGGCTTAGATTTTTAGCCAGGAAGATTCAGGAGATATTCTTCTTTCATTTGTACTAAGTGCCAACCTGGGCCGCGGAGCGTGCGAGTGGGCCGCGGAGGATATGTGTAGGAACCTTACATTGCTTATAATGGCGCTCTGTTACTTGACTAGCGTTATAAGAGTGTTTGATATTGTGTTTGGGTTTGATTCAGTAGCTTTTCTCGATTACTTTCTGTTAGCGAACTGGTAAAAACAGACTGTTTTTATGGGCCACGTGTAGTTGTAAACATCGAGATACGACTGTTTTCGTTGCCTGACAGTAGGTAATTCAAAGTCACTAGTTAATAGGTTTTAAAACATCTTCTTCCCTTGGAAATGCTTCCCTAAAATAAATGCTATTACAAATTTGTCTTTCAGAGATCGAGATTACCAACGGGAGCATCAAAGGGTCAGTAGTGTTTACTGTAACAGTTGAAATGCTACGAAGTTCAGTCAGAACTAGGCCCAGACAAATGTTAAAATCCTTAACTTTCGTTTACAGATATCATGAATTTTCTATAAAACTACCGATTGGGGTAGCTGTGACAAGAGAGGCAGGAGGTCGAGATCACCATTCGCTAATATGCACAGTGCCAGATGACCTGAGCAATGATATCTTGCATACTAGAATGACAAGTAGATCTAGCAAGAAGTCGTATCTAGTAAAAGACGTAGTTGGCAGGAATGTTGGCCGAATGCAATACTTTCTAAATAAGACAGTGGTCCAATTGCTTGAAGAAGGCAAAGTCTCAAGTGTGAAAGGGTGAGTAGCTGTTTCTCTGATGTATTGCTGAATACATGTAGGTGACAAAATGCTTTCTAATAATTATAAAACACTGTCTAATTATATTTCGAGCGAGTCTGTGTCATTATTATTATTATTGCATAAATGACATTGCAAGAATAATCTTCTTGTTTATACTTCTTAACCCATGTCAATCCATGTGTTTTGTTTTGTTTTTATCCCTGAACATACAGCCCTTTATTCTAATGACAATAGTGATTCCAATAAACCTGGACACTACTAATTAGCTGTCAGTGTTTATTAGATGCAAAGGAACAAAAGAAAACAAAAGAGTGAGTGTCTAATAGTGTGTATTGGTGTAGTTAGTAATGCCCAGGTTTATTGGAATCACTCTATAAATGGAAACGATATAGCGAGTACATTAGTGTGGGCTGTGTCGGTGAATAGAGAACTTTTAAACTTTACTGACGTTTCGAGCATTATAGCCCATTTACTAAGTGCATGTTTTGTAATTTGAATTTAGGTTATTATTATTATTATTATTTTAATTACTATTAAGACTCAACTTACTGTTACAGGGTTGGGACTCAGGCTTACCGACATTAAGCCGAAACCCTCCAGCCAAACAGAAATGGGTAAAGAATAAAAAGACTGGTGGAGGGGCCATAATTCCATGCACTTGGGTGCTAAAGCTGTCACCTGGAGTTCTGCCAGAGAGAGTTGCAGAGACACTAAATGCTCGTTTGCCAGATTGCGAGGGGCATGAAATAATGGCAGTAAAGGTATACATTTGTAAATGTTAAGATTTCTGTTTCCTCCTTCCAGTTGTACACAAGTGGGTATTTTATTTTTAAATGATTTTGAAATACAGCCATGTTGGTAGCCAATTTATCCTTGATGACCATATCCTTTGAAAAATACAGACTAGTAATATGAAGCTTTGTTGTAGCCTGGCTTTATTTACTTTATTTGAGTATATACATCACATTTACTGTAAGCTCTTTCTTTTTTCTGAAATAAATAATTTGTGAAACAAATTTGTCTTGATGACTCTTGTACTGAACTGTGACAAGCCCCAATTTTGCTGGGGTTAATACATTTATATACTATCATGACTTCTCTTATTGCTTTTGTTTTAGATCAAGAGAGACATTGAAGGCACTGGCAAGGTACCCAAAAAGTGAGCGTCACACTGAAAGCAGACCTGTCATCAGCTCAAGCAAAAAGGAGGATTCCATTTACTTTTGCAGCAACTTCATTCACTGATTGTTTTTTTTTATAAACTCTTATGAACTTTCAAACTTCTCTTAAGCCTACAGTCAGTCTTCTAATCAGTCACAAATCCCACCCCAACAACTGATACTGTTGTACGTTCTATAGAATAAAAAAATGATACACATTAACTAGCAGATTTGAATCTTAATTGTTACAAGTATTATAAAAATAGGGGGATAAATATGTAAGCCATCAAGTGGGTGTCTAGAAAACTAAGACCTAGAAAACTAAGACCTAAGACCTAAGACCTAGAAAACTAAGACCTAGAAAACTAAGACCTAGAAAACTAAGACCTAGAAAACTAAGACCTAGAAAACTAAGACCCTGAAATTTTATATACGCTGTACACATAATAATACACAGACAGAATTACTGAAATGCAGCTTTTCGTCTTGAGCGGTAAATCGAATTTCGACAGCAAAGGAAATCCGAAATGGAAACTTAAACAGCCAAAATATAAACTTACACCATAACGGAGAGCTTGGACTATAAAATGAAATCCCTGTAGTTGTGAATGGACTTTACGATGGGCCAGCGTGATGCAACGAACACTGCCGCCGCCTGTATAATTTAAGCGTGTCGTGTGACATATAAACGAAGCAGCCAGAAATAATACGTAAACATTTTATTTTATTTTGGCTGTTAAGGTTTCAAGGTTATTACAAAAGTTTTTATGCATACAGTGTATATAAAATTCAGTTCTAAATTTTCAGTTTCTAAATTTTTAGTTTCTAAATTTTCAGGGTCTTAGTTTTCTAGACACCAGGGAAAAAAGACTAAGACCTAGAAAACTAAGACCTAGAAAACTAAGACCTAGAAAACTAAGACCTAGAAAACTAAGACCTAGAAAACTAAGACCTAGAAAACTAAGACCCTGAAATTTTATATACGATGTACACATAATAATACACATAGACAGAATTATTAATAAACGTGACTGCGCTCCATGTTACTCATAATTTTTGATCGAGTCGTGAAGCGAACCTGTTGTGTGACATAACGTGACAGCCAGTGAACCAATCAGAGTATTTCATCCACTTTGGCGCGAAAATTTGTGTACATGTGCTTTGCCGGATCTTGTGCCGGCTCTGACCGGCTTTCTCGAAATATCATGGCGGAGTTCAAGATCCCAACATTTCGAAATCGGAATCAAGTACGTATTCAAGGAGTTCCTGAGTTTGACTGTGGTCAACTCCAGATAAAAGAAAGAATCGGGACAGGGAAGTTTTGGTGAAGTATATTCAACGGTGTACAAAACAGAGACAGTTGTGATCAAGAAAGCAATTCAAGCCTTGGATGCCGAAGATAGAAAATGATTTCTAAAAGAAGTAGCTCTTTTGAATGAGCTTAATCATGGCAATATCGTGAAGTTGAAAGCAGTGAGCTATAAACCGTATGCCATAATGATGGAATACCTTTATTTTAGCTTCAAACCTTTTGGAGAAGATGTCCGAGTGAGCTCGCTGTCCGATATGCTGCTACACATTGACTCGGAGTATGGCTGCGAGGGATTTCGAGAGTTGGTTGCTTGTGCTGCTGGTGAAGTTGTTCGTGGGCTGGCTTTTCTCCATGGTAGTGGAATAGCGCATCGCGATCTTAAACCTGCGAACGTATTGGTCAGTAATCAACATTATAGTGCTTTGACTGAAGACGAGATCGCTTGCCAATTTCAGCGCCGTCCTGTGATTTGTAAACTCACAGACTTCGGCGAAAGTCGTTCTGCCTATATACAAACCCAGACAGTCATGGCTTCGCAAACTTCCAGAGTAGATCGTGGAACTGTGGTGTACATGGCCCCTGAAATTCTTGTTCCAGAGCAGACGAGTTTTCAAGCATCCCTCCATGATCTTGCAATCGCTGATATATGGTCACTTGGTATGACACTTTTCACGATGATAAATCCAAACATCAAGTGTCCATATCTGATAGAGATAAAGTCAGCAAAGTCAAATAATTTAAAAGCAGGAGACATAAAAATGTTTATCAGCGACCTCCAGCGCAGTAAGAAGCTCCCAACGCAAGATAGCAAGTACGAAACCGACCGCGCAACCATTTGGTCCAGCCTAGAGGAAGCTTACATTGGGTGCACTAGCTTCGACCCCACAAAAAGATTGTCTCTTGAAGATATTGAGAAGTTGTTAACTGAGAAACGCGATATTTTTCAATGTTCAGACGTCATGAAGCTAAAGATTAGTCAGAACACAGCACTGGAACAGACAGACTATGATGTCGCTAGGAAGTGTTCAGAGGGAATTAACCAGATATGGCCTAGACCAGTTAATGCTGCACCAAGCAACGATGGCTCTAATGCTTGTGCGTTCCTTTCTGTTAAGATCGCAGATAGGCTAATACATGAATTCGACGCAAAGTCCTCTGATGTTACCATCTTAACAGAAATGGTAGAAGAAACGATTTGGTTTCTTCCAGAGAGAATCAACGACAGACGTGATCTGAGCAAGCATTATGACGTCATGGAAGCGTATGAAATTTTGTCAAACGCAAATGTCCTCAACTCTAAGTACGAGTTCACTGAAGAGTTGCCATTTGCCGACGGCGTGTATAGCTTTGAAGCAAGGAAGAAACTTCACTCGAAATTGTGTAGTCTTGGCCAGAAAGATTTCACTGCTATATTTTCTACTAACCCGTTTATTATCGTTATTGGGTGTGCCGGCGGCAAGGCGTTTGTTATCGACACGCATCCTGTCACAAAAGAAAATACTGGCCTGCTCATCACAGGAAAAGACAACACCGCTACGACATGGAAGTCTATATGTGTTTGGCTTTGGAACAGACTCGTCTGTGTTGGTGTAAAAAGGGAAATGGGTCAATCTCTTGCTGTTGTGACGCCAATAAACAAGTATGTAATACCGCGGACCTTTAGTTCTTGTTTGTTACTCGAATTTGATCAGTGTTCATTTTTCTTTTCTTTTTTTAGCAGTGTTGCGAAACGTCATGCCATAGAATCGACAAGTGTGTCAGAAGATGACTCAGAAATGGAAGAGGAATTACTCGGTTAGAATTATTAGAAATAATTTTCATTTTTAAATTATGATACAAAATTGTACATTAATTTTATTGTTTCACATTCAAGGTGACAACGTTAACGACACACCATGTAGAGACAACATGTATATGGACATTAGCGACAGTGATGACAGCCTGGAGGTAAAACTGTTTATATTTTTAAATAGAATCCCGGTTATACCCCCCCCCCCCGGTTATAAGCCCCCCCCCCCCCCCGATTATAATCCCACCTGTTCTGCTAACAGAAATTTCCTCCCGGTTATAAGCCACCCGGTTATTAAAAAAAACCCGGGGTTATATGCCCCCCCCCCCCCCCCCCCCCCCCCCCCCCCCCCCGGTTATTCGTCTCGGTTATTATTCACCGATATTCACTTCGCCCTTGGCGAATAATTGTTAAATAATAAATATAATTATTAAATATAAACTGACCACGTGACGTCATTTAATTTAATTATATCGACAGTTTGTAGTTGAAAATCGAAAAACGCGCGATCCGCCGCATGGAATGCTCATCATCTCGGATTCTGATAACGATGTAGAAAGGTTGGTGTTTACATGGTGTAGTTTTAAGTTAATGTTTTTTTTTAGTTGTATATGATGAGATTTTGTGATATTTTCATTATCATGATAATCCGTGTTTTTCTAGTCATGCAAGCAGCAACAAACGTACAGCCGGAGATGAAAGCAAGGAAATGGCTCCTTCCTCGAAGAAACAAAAACCCTGCTCACTAGATAGTGCCCTACTAGAATCCACGTCTTCTGATGAGTGTTGCATAGTACAATCAGCGAATACTGTTCGCACATCAGGTACATCCACACGATCGACTGTTACATACATTCATACATACATACATTTTATTAATATATTTATGTATTTATTAATGACTAGTATATATAAGAAGACTGGTATGGCCAGTCGAAATATAGTACACTTTAAACTCTAAAAATCTACGTTGTATCGGTCCTTGCTTTTATAGTATATTTTATCAATGCTCCCCGCAGGCGTTTTCAGCATGTTTAATAATTAAAAAGAGAAAAGACAGGAAAAGAAACGAAACTAACGATATAGAATTATGATAAGTGAATACACTCGCTCAAAGGAACCGTTCGTATTTTTATCCGATTTGTGTAGATCATCAAGCCAAGACAAGAACGCTAAACCCACCTGCTGCTAAAACGTCATTGAATAATTCGGAAGAATTAGAAGTGAACTCCGCCAAGGTACGTAATTGCAACTAGAGAATGAATGAATGTGAAGTTAATAAGTTATAAGTTTAGTTTAATGAATGAATATAGTTATGAGTTAATGTATGGTTGACATCATTATAGGATGTTTACAACAACAACAACGACCTTCCGGTATTCCAAACAGGAAAACAAGACAGATACACTGTACCACAAGCAGTGAAAATCTTGCTGAAAAACCAACAACGAAAGTGCTCCAAAGTTCCCTTAAAAGCGAGAAAGAACATTTCGTTTGTTATTGACATGAACAAACAAAAGCATTGGAAGGACATTAAGTGTGACATGAATGGTGTGTATAATCGTGTCTTACGTATAGCTGTTTGGACACTCCAAATAGATGAGAAGGATGAAATTGAAGTCATCGGGAAAAAAAAGATACCACTGTCAAACGATAGGCAATTCCACTTGCATATTCATTCCATGAAGAACGAATTCGGCTTGTGTCGGTCCATTTTTCTCCTAAGAGGTCAAAATGATGAGATAATCAACACCCAGTCCCTACTGCAGTACACCATCATAGACAAAAATGTTTCAGAAGTTGCTTTCAAGGTAGCCTCGCATGGTAACAGCAAACACAATAGCAAGCCCTTTTACCCAATCAAAAAGAGTACCATGGATACCTTGAAAGACGAAATTAGCATCAATACACCATCAGTTGCCTTCTCTAATGCCTCAGCAAGTGCAGGTGGAATACTGGGTGCTTGTGAGCCCGGCGACCTACCAAGATCAAGACAACAATTGTATGGTCTTAAAAGTAAAAAGAAGAACACAGATCAAGTCGACGAACTCCTGCAATATTCCAAACATAAAGAACAGCCAATACTTCTCGAGCACCATGATGTTCCAGAGGACTTATGGGTGTTGGGTACGCCCCATATGACAAATGATCTGTCGCGGTTTTGTACCTCTGAGTTATCAAATCATCCTTTCAGTGTGGACCCAACGTACAGTTTTGGTAAATATGAAGTAACGCCTTTTACATACAAGCACCTTTTCTTGACATGTAAAAGAACTGGTGGCGCTCCCATATTCCTCGGTCCGACAGCTCTTCATTACAGTAAACAAAAGTGTGTATACAAGAAAATTGTATCAGCTGTATGTAACTCAGCACCGACTTTATCCAAGAAGGGAATAGGATATATTACAGATGGCGAGGAAGCTCTCGCAAGTGCTGTCGGAGAGGTGATCACGCACGCATGTGGACTTCGATGCTTCAGGCACTTCCGCCAGAATTGCCAAGCTAAGCTTCGCAAGCTTGGCATTCAATCAAAACCTCAACAACGGTTCTTCCTTGACAGTGTCTTCGGAAGGGAGGGTGCATGTGACGGCATTTCTTGATGCAGATAATAAGCGCGAGCTGAAGAGCAGCCTAAAAGATGCTGAAGAACCTTTAAATGCAGAGGAGGCAAGAATCACCAAAAAGTCCCCTCTTTTTTGGAGTTACATCAACAGTCACAAGAAGATGATGAAAAAATGTATGATTGGTGATGCAAGGAAAAAGGCAGGCATGCCGTGTAGCGAAAAATGGTAAGCCCCTTCGTTGTTACACCAATCAGTCTGAGAGTATCAACAACAAGCTTACCAGACAAAAGGAAGCTATTGTGAAGAACGCTAAAAGCAAAACTGATCTCACCAAGCTTGAGTTCACCAGAGATGTCTGGGAAAAAATCGATGAGCACCAGCAAGGACAGCTAACCATGGCAATTTGTGGGCTGAGTGACGAATATGAACTTTCAGAGATGGTATCTTACTTAGAAGTGCCTCCAGACGAGTGGTTCGAAATGTCTGAAAGCCAGCGAAAACAGTACCTGCAGAAATTTAATCAGCTAACCATCGAAGAGGCCATGGCAGAAAAACCTATTAATGTCAGGAGGACGACATCGACCAGTGAGCCAACAATGTGCCGCAAAACATTCTCCGTGTGTGATCTTGAGAAGTCTTTACAGTCCATCAGCGGCTGTACAGCGGGTTTAGTGGCAACCATCGTTAAAGAGGCAGAGAACCTACTCAATTGCAAGAACGCAATACAACAAATGCCGTCACTAGGCGCTGGAAATCAAAGAAAATTCTTAGTGGCTGCCAAGACGTGCAAGAAAGGAATGTATGAGTGTGTTGTGTACAACGACCATTCTTCATGCACATGTCCTTGTTTTAAGTTCAACAGCATCTGCAAATACAGCTTGTGTGTCTCTGAGTATGCAGGTATTTTAAAGGAACACCTGAAATATCTAGCAAAGTCATCGCGCCCTTCAAAACCTACAAGAAGTGGTCTCGTGGAGCCTCCCAAAAACGCACAAGGAAAAAAGGGCGGCACCCATAAGAACCAATGGAGGCCCAGTAGAGGTGTTGCCACAAAGAATGCGCAGTTCACGGAAATCCACCATAACAACATCCCATTGATGGTTGCTTTTATCGAAGACCATAAGAAAGCCAAAGATTGCAGACAATGTCGAGTGGAATTCCCAAGAAAGACAAAGATCGCCCCATTTGACATTGTTCTTTCCCACAAAGAGAAATGGATGTATCCATCACCACAGAATCCCGAGCACAAGCTACCGTCAGTGAAATACCATAACGAGCCACAACTCCTTAGTTACCAGCCAAAGGCAGGAAATTTTGCCGGCATACCATAGATTCCTTTCGACACCACAGATGACCACAACTAATATGATACCTTCCCTAAGTACATGGCGACAAGTGATTGATTGTTTATTGAATGTGGTAGATATACAAACAATGACTCCAAAGTCATTTTTATTCGTCCATAAAAACATAATAAAAGGAAAATTGTAAATTTCGGCCGTATTATTACATCTGAGTATAAACTGAGTCCCAGCTCAGTAGAGATACAGTTTAGTTTGACATGATTATTAGACTGATTTATCAGTATAAACTGATTCCCAGCTCAGTAGAGATACAGTTTGGTTTGACATGATTATTAGACTGATTTATCAGTATAAACTGATTCCCAGCTCAGTAGAGATGCAGTTTGGTTTGACATGATTATTAGACTGATTTATCAGTATAAACTGATTCCCAGCTCAGTAGAGATACAGTTTGGTTTGACATGATTGTTAGACTGATTTATCAGTATAAACTGATTCCCAGCTCAGTAGAAATACAGTTTGGTTTGACATGATTATTAGGCTGATTTATCAGTATAAACTGATTCCCAGCTCAGTAGAAATGCAGTTTGGCAGTGTTACATGATTGTTAGATTTATCAGTATAAACTGATTCAGATGTTAGCATTGTAGGTTACAGTGCAATCCCTGTGACTGTGTCAAGGCCGATCGGGAATTGAAATAAAATATTGCGGGAAAGCGTGATCGGATGTATGCACAGATCATCAAATAAACTTACCTTATCCTTCGGAAGGCAAGTTAGATTTTACATGGTTGACATATATTTTAACATTCATCAGGGATCCTAAATATCTGGAACTTAAAATACGTATACAGTAGTACTAAATGATTACACGTACTTTTGTTGGATAGGCATCTTTATCTTTGGAGATAATTTCTGAAAGAACTCCCTTGTTATCGATAATCGCTACATTTTGGCGGGAAAGATGGCGACGATTCTTTATTATAATTAAGATCGCCGAACGAGTTAGCTACACGGACATGTGATTCTGGAGCTCTTGGTCGTTAACACATGATCGAGGTTTTAGGGTTTCTGCCTAAGAATCCCAGCCAGGACACAATAGCTCGGACACATGTAAACCTCTTCTTCTCGCTCGCCTCCATCAAACACTCGATGATCTATTTGCGCGCCATTTACATCATGCAAGCGAAATTGTCTTGATCAGTCGCAGAGGAAAACAGACAGCAAACGTACGTAGATCTTTGGAATATTTTGTTGATTGCCCACAAATTCTTCTGTTCAGTTCCTACCAGCCTTTGTTCGAATCATACCCTGTTTAGTGACGGTCGCATCGATCTACACGGCTCAGTTACTTTATTTACAACTTCAAAATCGCTCTCGCTTGTCAAAACTCATTTGATGAGAGTACACAGAAATGTATTGCTGCGGAAATAAGGCAAACAACTTAATTGGTCTTTGAAAAACACTGTTGACATATAGTAATTCGATCATAGCAACCGTACTACCCCATCGTGACCATTAGAACTTGGCTCTGGCTCGTTATGCCACAAAGTTCTACTGTGTCAAGGGGAGTTGCATCAAAGCACGTTTTCCTTACTTTGATACATCTTTCATTGAAATTCCTCCTGATGTACGAGCACGTCTACGACCATCACACCTTGATCTGCTAAAAGCAGAGCTAGGATATTCTCAGGTATGTTAAGGCCTGGGTCAAGGCTGACCACGCCCTTTCAAGGTGAAGAGTATTCTAAGTTTGGTTGGTTGTACCAGATAGCATCGAGTTCACTACATCTAATATAAACTTTCCTATTCTACATTTTGGTATATACTGTTGCCATGGTGACACGTCCTGTGACATTTGACCTCAATTGCAAGAAAATATGATATAACAGGGACGGCGGAGACAGGGGGGGGAGGGGGGGGGGGGCTGGACTGGGGCCACCCCGCTTTTTGTGATAAATAATCACAGCAGTAATGGATAGCCAATAAGAATGTGTGGTTTTCACGCGCACGTAATTAATTCTTTTATTTTCAAAATATATTTACATATATCTATTATATATATTTGCAACCAATACGTTGAAATTGCAGGAAATACCATCAAAAAATGTTCGAGGGGGGGGGGGGGAGGCATCCCCCGTACCCCCAAGCTTCGGTGCACACAACACAATCTAACAATCACTAACTCAGCCCCCCCCCCGACTTTCAAATACGTTCCGCCGCCCCTGTATAAGGCTTCGGGAGAACTAGCCCGCGTAGCTTGGCGGTCTGGAAGGGGATTGGGGAGGGGGAGGGGGAGGGGGAGGGGGAGGGGGAGGGGGGGGGGGGAGGGGGAGGGGGAGGGGGAGGGGGAGGGGGAGGGGGAGGGGAGGGGACGGAGGAGAGGGGATTGGGGAGGAGAAGGGGGAAACACTAGTGAAGCGCACAAATATCAGAGAGCAAAAGGGTGAGAAGTATGTTGTCATGTAGTTTTTCAGTCCAACTAGATATCTTGGAAAAGTAAGTTAATTTCTTAGAAACTTTCATTTCAGTTGGATCGATAAAAGTATACACTAACCCTGATTCAATTACGCAAAGATACCCGCAATGTTTAAAGAGTCTACCTATCTCCCAGAGGCTTTCTCAAATTTTCTTTCAATAAGGGTTCAAATATCAGATTACACGTTTCCATGGAAACTGTTATCAGAAAGTGTTAGCCTTGCGACCTCATCACATCTGCCAAAATATCAAAACAATAGTTTACAAAGAAAAATACCCAGGCCTATAATAACTGACATACCTGAGTTTGCCTTGAACAAATCATACAGTCATCTGTTAGTTATATATAGCTCCAGTAACGTTGTTGTTTAAAAAAAAATATTAGGACGTCAAATCAAGAGTCCATGTGGACATTGTACCTAAAGACGTTCATTTTTATTATTATTTAGTTGTTAAAAAAACAAGTTGAACTAAATGCAAAATGCAGTATTCAGTAATACACGGGCTGACCAGCAATAGCTGCCAATCCCAGGGAAATTAGTTCAAAATGTACAAATTATGTATAGGTCAAAAATTAAGATCATATGCATATTTACACACTGAAAATATTTAGATTATCTGTGGATGCATAGCCCATGATATTCTTGTTCATCTGACCTTATCTTGTAGACCCCAGTCATTGTTTGTAGTATTAAAACAAAATGTCTACGTAATTTCTGGCTGTCACGTTATGTCACACAACAGGTTCGCTTCACGACTCGATCAAAAATTATGAGTAACATGGAGCGCAGTCACGTTTATTAATAATTCTGTCTATGTGTATTATTATGTGTACATCGTATATAAAATTTCAGGGTCTTAGTTTTCTAGGTCTTAGTTTTCTAGGTCTTAGTTTTCTAGGTCTTAGTTTTCTAGGTCTTAGTTTTCTAGGTCTTAGTTTTCTAGGTCTTAGTTTTCCCTGGTGTCTAGAAAACTAAGACCCTGAAAATTTAGAAACTAAAAATTTAGAAACTGAAAATTTAGAACTGAATTTTATATACACTGTATGCATAAAAACTTTTGTAATAACCTTGAAACCTTAACAGCCAAAATAAAATAAAATGTTTACGTATTATTTCTGGCTGCTTCGTTTATATGTCACACGACACGCTTAAATTATACAGGCGGCGGCAGTGTTCGTTGCATCACGCTGGCCCATCGTAAAGTCCATTCACAACTACAGGGATTTCATTTTATAGTCCAAGCTCTCCGTTATGGTGTAAGTTTATATTTTGGCTGTTTAAGTTTCCATTTCGGATTTCCTTTGCTGTCGAAATTCGATTTAACCGCTCAAGACGAAAAGCTGCATTTTATAATTCTGTCTGTGTATTATTATGTGTACAGCGTATATAAAATTTCAGGGTCTTAGTTTTCTAGGTCTTAGTTTTCTAGGTCTTAGTTTTCTAGGTCTTAGTTTTCTAGGTCTTAGTTTTCTAGGTCTTAGTTTTCTAGGTCTTAGTTTTCCCTGGTGTCTAGAAAACTAAGACCCTGAAAATTTAGAAACTAAAAATTTAGAAACTGAAAATTTAGAACTGAATTTTATATACACTGTATGCATAAAAACTTTTGTAATAACCTTGAAACTTTAACAGCCAAAATAAAATAAAATGTTTACGTATTATTTCTGGCTGCTTCGTTATGTCACACGACACGCTTAAATTATACAGGCGGCGGCAGTGTTCGTTGACCATCACGCTGGCCCATCGTAAAGTCCATTCACAACTACAGGGATTTCATTTTATAGTCCAAGCTCTCCGTTATGGTGTAAGTTTATATTTTGGCTGTTTTAAGTTTCCATTTCGGATTTCCTTTGCTGTCGAAATTCGATTTACCGCTCAAGACGAAAAGCTGCATTTCAGTAATTCTGTCTGTGTATTATTATGTGTACAGCGTATATAAAATTTCAGGGTCTTAGTTTTCTAGGTCTTAGTTTTCTAGGTCTTAGTTTTCTAGGTCTTAGTTTTCTAGGTCTTAGTTTTCTAGGTCTTAGGTCTTAGGTCTTAGTTTTCTAGGTCTTAGTTTTCTAGACACCCGCCATCAAGTCTACATGTTAACTATATCACTACAGTTCCATGTTTTATAATAACATAAAATAGTAAACTTTTTGTTTCAAGATGACTGTGCTCATATAAACCTGCATTGTCTTTTAGAGCTGTAAGATGGGTAGGATTTTAATTGGTTTGTACTCTATAAAGTTGCCGGCATTCGACGATTCGTTCGACATGCGATTGTGTTTGATTGAAGCTCAAAAATCTAGAACTTGATTTAATAAGTTTACGATTGCAGTTGTATGCTGTTCATACATGTAATTTATACACGTAAGCTTATACAAAGCTGTCAGTTGTATAAAGCAGTGGCATGAGCCGGCACAAACAGTCAAAAGAGAATCAGCGAAAGCTATATTTGTGTGGATAACTCACTAGTTTTGTTCAAGCTTTAAAGCCGGATAGACGGTACGGCTGCAGCTTGGGAGGTATTACCTCAACTTTGCCTACTGTCTGATATCGGAGTTATCCCTTAAATTCTCCCCAATTGAACTGATGAAACATTTCTAGTTCATTCTTGGCCGCCTTCATCTACCTTCATCCGCCATCTTGAATTTATTTGACTCTGCTGTGCTGCGAGTAATGACGTCATCAAACGGACGGGTTCTGATTGGCTAATCTAATGTTTTGATTTCTCAAATATCAAAACAAAAGAGCGTTATCAAATTTGATACTATTTCACGGACATATGGTTTGCACTCTATTGTAATGTTATGTATTTTTTTATCAGTAATTTTGTAAACGTAGTGGATTTACTTTGTAATCTGATTTAATAAATACAGGGCTATTTGAACCAGCTTCTGCTGAAATATACATGTTTAAATATTGCTAATAAATACAATAGATAAATAAACTTAAAGTAATTTTAATTCACTACAAAGTGACGATCCCTTACTCACCAATAAAGAGATGGAGAATCAATAACTTCAGTACGTATACGGACGCACCAGACAGATTCGATCCAGATCCTCTCGACAATTGAGGCTGCTTGATTTCAATACACGTCATTTCCAGCCTCGTGAGGAATTTCCATCAGGAATGCTGCCTGATAGCGCACGGAGGGCAGTGTTTGCCCCTCAGAACGTTGATGGTAGATAATACGACCGGCGAGAGCGACGAACTCTTTTAGACAGAAAATCTAATATGAAAGTAACTGACAAATGGAAGAGTAAATGAGATGAATAATATACATAATGGGATCGGGTATTCTACGAGTTACGCGCTTTTCAAGGAGCGCGCTGGGTGTGGCAATGACAGATTCGGGTGCGGTCGAGCGAGTAACTCGAAGAATACTCGCCCTCATATACATAAAGATGCTGTTATCTTTGGTGTTCTGAATCCATGTCTTTCTCGGTATTTGACTGGATTAGTAATATCTACGTACCTATATCCACTGTCAGAGCCCCAATGTTCAGAACCGAAGCTGTACACGTGGAAGAGATAAAATACGACACGTGTAGGCACACCGACTGATGGGATCGGTGCACGTGAACGTAGGTATTTATAGGGGTCTTTGAATAGAGTACCAAGTGTGACGTCACGAAAACAATAATTTTCGCTTTATCAACTTTCGATCCCCGAGTTTCGAAAGAACATCAGTAAAGAAGCTTACATGCCAAATTTGAGAGCAATTGGTTAAATAGCGGCTGAGATATGGCCAGTTGAATATATAATTTCCCCATACAAATCACTGTAATTTCGGCCTGGATATCATAAAGTTAACAAGCAAAGAATACCAGATAGGACAGCAGTCACAACAACAACCACAACCACAACAACAACAACAACGACAACGACAACAACAACAACAACCACAACAACAACAACGACAACAACCACAACAACGACAACAACAACGACAACAACAACGACAACAACACCAACAACAGCTGCAACAGCAACTTTAACTGTTTATTCGTACTCTGTGACGTTTACATTGAGAAGCCAGTTACAAAGATGAACATTGCGAGATAAGAAGCACAGCTTAGTATAAACTAATCGAGCTAAAAAGCCATTCCAAACGGGCTAGTTGATTATATTCGTTGTAGATGTCATATGGACAAATAATTAGACAGCAAAGTTAATGCAAAATTACACAACCTTATCAATAATACAATATGACTGCAAACGCACTCGCAACCGCGTATTTGTCATTTTGCTTTCGTATTGCTTTTCTTTTGCAAAGTGAAACAGAAGAACACGCAACAGAAAACACAAGTGAAAAGCCTGAAACCCGAAACCAAGTTATGTTCGAACTCTTTTAAAAAAACACTTCTCTAAAGAAATAAAAAAAATAAAAAAAATAAAAAGTATGGAGCGCTAAAAGTTTTAAATTATCTTTATGAATTAAGTTATTATCAGCTATGCTCAGTTTCATAGTTCCCGGCCTGTAATAACGTTCTTCTGTAAATGTACTTGGAGAGTACGCCCTAACCAATTTTTTAAGGGCCATATATGGGCCAAATGCGGTAAATATATGGCCCATATAAAACCCATATAAAACCCGGTCAAAATTTTGGGTATACATGTATATACGCATATATCATGCATCAGGGCATAAGATCGATTACTTTAAATGTATTTAGTTTGCTCGACTGTTGAAATAACCTTCAGTATTGTGTTGGTCTTACTGATATTTTAAATTACAATACTAATGAGCCTCTTCAAAACGCGTTTGTCAAAATCATAAACGCAAACGCAAAATTAACGCGTTTTTTGGTTCGCTTTATTCTGACCAGTACTGTAGGTCACAAGCTGAACCATGACAGGACATCATTTTCATTGACCGTTGTTGTTATTATAGTAAAAGAAATAGGATCGCAAAACTTGATTCATTACTACAAAATTTAGTTCCACATCAGTACATGTGCATTTCACAAATATTTCAGAATAATAATAATTAATATTTATAGAGCGCAACTTTAACATATGTATATATATGATCAATTGTGCATTATTTATACGTTTCCCGACTGTCTTCAGTTTTTTTAGCGACTGAAAAAAATATCAATAAATTATCAATTAGCCGACAGACTTCTCCATCATTTAACAAAAAAAAACATGGCGAAGTCTGTTGGCTGATTGATATTTTATTGATATTAAAAAGATAAAACAAAACATAGAGCACATTTTACATTATTCGCGCGCGCGCTCTACCACAGGAAACCCATCAAAAAGACGTTAATTTCGGCATACAAATATTTTACTTTTTACAATTATTTAATTTGTACAAGCAGGACCGCAATTAAATCGAGTCTATGCGCATGCCCATCACATACGTCAGAGTGCTGTGTGCATGTATTTGGAGCTATAAAGTGTTTGTAACTCACACCCTCTATTTTCCTCCCACATTGATAACAGAATCGTGTCTTACAAGACCAACACTTGATATGATTATTGTTTGTCACTCAGTCGTCAGAGTGCTGTGTGCATGTATTTGGAGCTATAAAGTGTTTATAACTCACACCTTCTTCTATTTCTTCCCACATTGATAACAGAATCGTGTCTTACAAGACCAACACTTGATATGATTATTGTTTGCGACTTTGACGTTCTTCTGTGAGCAAGTTGAACAGTACTTTGTTCTGACTTTTTGTCCAGGATTATATTTCCTGTACTGTCGAATGATAATCTCACCCTGTGTAGGTTCTTGCACTGCTGCTAGATGCACTGGTGGTGTATAGAAAGTAGTGCACTTGGCTGATTGAGAAAAATGATTGTAGCTAGTGATAGATTTTCCTGAAAGATTAGAGGGAAACGTTTTTAAGACAAAGAATAAAAGTCAAGTACATAATTTACTTCTCATTATATATATACATGTAGCGCATTAATTTGGAAGTTAGTTTAGAGGTAGCCTAGCTCCTATGCAACCACCCTTGGTGTTGGTATGCAATGTGGGGCCAGTAAAGCATTGCATTACATTAACACTAAGGGACTATAAGGGCATCTGTGTAGGATATACACGTGCGGATCAAAGAGGGGGGGCATGAGGGGTCGGTGCCCCCCCTCCTTTGAATTGGGCCCGATCGGCCCGATACATATTCACCCACGTTTCCCCACCATTTGATGCCCAGAATGGATGGAAATTGCATTTTCGAGCTTCTAGATTTCAAAATTGTCTGGGGGGCATGCTCCCACACCTCCCTAGAAGAAGGGGCCTTACAGCCCCTTAGTGGTGCACTCCCCTTTCAAAATCTCTAGATCCGCCCCTGATATACCACATCTACATGTAAGTTTAGTAACTGGATCCAGAATGGCCTTGTCAGACAAAAGTAACTTCCTTATTGGGTTGCCTGTGCTATACAAATGTACATCATTCTGTAACATTAAAAGTTTTTCCCATGAAGGAATGGTTTGTGGTCATTTGAGTGGGACAAAAAATGTATATACATACATGTACTTATACTCGCTGTCATTAACCAATCAGCTTCCAACATATGGCGATACAAGAGAGTATGCAGCCAAATATATTAAAGGTTGGTCAGTAGTTTTAGCATCACACTATATTTACATGCAGGCCCATAGCCACCAGTTTTTGAGTGGTCTGGTTTTCAAACGTTGTTTTTCATAAAAAAATATCCGAATAATTAAAAATGTAAATAAATTGAAACTGTTTGATTCGAAAAGTGGTCTGGTTGAAACCGGACCAACCGTACTGGCGGCTACGGCCCTGACATCTACATGGTTATTGACGACTCTTATAGTCTCACTTCTGAGATAGAAAACAAAAACAGAAATTAGAATAACAAAACAACAACTGCACTGGATTCGAGGCAAAGCCCGCTTATGAATATTATTTAAGTGTTGTCAATAGGATTATATAAGAACTCAGGGACGGATCTAGGGGAGGGGTGCAGGGGGAGCACACCCCCCCCTGGATGAGCTGATACATGTATCTACTCCTAAAAGATGGTACACCCCCTCCTAAAAGATGGTGCACCCCCTCCTAAAAGATGGTACACCCCCTCCTAAAAGATGGTACACCCCCTCCTAAAAGATGGTGCACCCCCTCCTAAAAGATGGTACACCCCCTCCTAAAAGATGGTGCACCCCCTCCTAAAAGATGGTACACCCCCTCCTAAAAGATGGTACACCCCCTCCTAAAAGATGGTGCACCCCCTCCTAAAAGATGGTGCACTCCCTCCTAAAAGATGGTGCGCATGCACCCCCTCCTAAAAATATATAACTTATAAAATATATAACTTAATTACCACAGATCCAACAAAAGTGACCTCCACACTGCGAACAAGTCATATAGTTACAGCCGTCGTTCTTCTCTATGACCATTCTACACTTTGGGCAGTTTTTGTACGATCCTTTGGATTTCATTTTCATGATGAACACCATACTATTGGAATGTCTTCCCATTCTTTTTGTTGATTTTTTCTGATCAGATTCTTCATCGTCATCATCTTGATCATGCTTTGCCTTCTTTCTTTTCTTCTTGGCCTTTTTATTTCCTTCAACTTTGACTTCTTCATCCTCTGTGCAGGACTTGCCATGATGCCATGGACCTTGACATTCAATACAGAATGCAAAATAGCATGACGCACATTGAACAAGCCGTGATGAATCAACATCATCATCAGCGACAACTGCCGTGCTGCATCTTGGGCAGTAAAATATATCTCTCATCATGTCTAGTGTTTTGCTTAGCAGCAGTCGCTCCCATCTCTTGTACACATCTTCCTCTAGAAGGCCCTTCAATACTTGAGGAGTGAGTGTGACATCACAGTCATGTATTGGACAAATCAGTTGCATGATAGTGCCAGACTTGATGTGCATTTCACAGTGCAATTTGAGGCACTCCCGACAGCAGAAATGACGGCATTCATCAAGCAAGCAAAAATGCTGCCCTTCTTTTTCCTCGTAACAAATCTCACAAGTATGGATGCCTTTGTGAAACTCCTTTTGTTTTATCTCCAAGTCGTGTTCAAAGATATTCAGCAGAGACATTTCCAACGCAACATCCGTAACACCATCATTGAAGGAACAATCTTTGAATCCTTCTCTGAGAATGAGATGGGATGACAACTCCAAGAACTCCCATGAAGAATTCTCCAACCAGTCCCCCCAGGAAAATATTATCGGCTCATGTAAGTTTTCCTGCCAAAGATTCTCAAGAGCTACTGAAAGTTTTTGAATCTGAGCACTGCTGAGCCAATCACATGATAATATTACCTCAGGGGGGTCCTCTGGGGGATAGAGAGGAAGAAACCTACACCATAGATAAATGGGTGTTAGGTCACTAACTTCTGATTTTATGTGCCAGTGTTTTGTAGAGAGCAATCGAGACAGGCCTGGTTTCTGTCGCGTGGACGAAGAACTTGCATTTGAAGAAATACTGTCGAGAGGTTCATTATTATTCTGCAAATTCAATCCATTGTCTTCACTAGCAGCAATATTATTGCCATCATCGTCGTCATTCTGGACTTTGCATTCTAAGTTTTCTTGCACTTCTGTTCTGTCATCTTCATCTGAGTCAGAGCTTGAATCTAGAGGTTCATTCACTGGGATCACGGCTTCGACTGTGACTCGCTCGAATGGATGACGAACACTCAATGTCAAATTGAATTCAATCCTGTTGTTTTCGTTCTTGTTGTAAGCCCGAATCAAGTGGAATTTATCTTCGTAAATAGACTGAAGCGCTACCAATTCGTCTGTCTGCTCTACGATGGCATTATCAAGTACATCATCCATGCAAACAGCCATGATAGACGATAAATATGACCCGTTAACAAGAGACTGTCAGAATTTGGCGAACTATAGAGGCAGAGATCGCAGAATTTGACAAGCTGAAGGACGATTCAATCCATTTCTTGGCGGTGGTTAGCGATCAACTGATGTGAAGGAACTATAATATAAGACAAGTGGGCCGTATTTGTTGGGATAAATCTGATGCAATATTGGTCGTTTACGTACGTTCATCATGATTGTACGGTGGCCCATAAGGGTCACGGCAAATTAAAGAAATCCACGGCACAAGAGAGAGAACTCACGGCACAAGAGAGAGAACCACGGCAAAACAGAGAGAACTCACGGCACAACAGAGAGAACTCACGGCACAACAGAGAGAGCCACGGCGCAAGAGTGAGAACTCACGGCATAAGAGAGAGAGAGCCACGGCAAAACAAAGAGAAAGCCACGGCGGAAGTGAGTTTTCCACGGCGGAAGTGAGTTTTCCACGGCGGAAGTGTAAACGCCACTTAGTCTCAGAAATGTATGGGTTGCCTGTGTATGTGTGTATTGCACGTGCTCTCGTTTGGCGTCAGTTTCTTCTCACCTCTAATTGTTACTCGTTTAGACTGTTTTTAAGCCATGTTTTGCTCTAACTGTGGTTGTGAAGTAGAGAATAGTAAAGCTGCATTCTGCCCTAGTTGTGGAAAAGGTAAGAGTAGTGTATAAACTGTGCAATCTCTTGAATCTTGTTGTCATGATAAATGCAGCCATTGACATGCTTGAATCGAAATGATAATTGATATCCTTAGCTTTAAGTATAACATTTCATTACAGCTTTACTTAGATGATTATATTGGTAATTTTACAGCAAATTAAAATTACATTTCTAGTTTCTGCTTACAGTTATAAAGTTAAAGTAAAAACGACAAATATATTTCGCTCCGATCAAGCCTCTTTAGAGTTTAGTGTTGGTTATGTAAATCAATCAAAGCTTTTGGAGATATAAACAATAGACGTCTGTACGATCAACAATGCCTATATATAGGTTAAAACCAAGATGTGAGGTCTTTCATCCCTCGGGCAATTCCATTTTATCCACCCCCCACCCCCCATTCAATTAAACATGTAAAACATGTCGGTGCCTTTGATCTTTTGATATTTTCTAGGGGGTGATCGAGTCAAAGAAATTAATTTTTTTGGGGGGTGAATGTGTCAGCACTTTTAATCTTCTTTTTCTTGGGGTTGTTCTTGGTTGACCTCTTTTTTTTGGGGGGGGCTTTTTTTTTGGGGGGGGGGGGAGGGAGGGGTGGATATAAAGTAGATTGGCCCTTGGTCTTAATATTTTAATGAAAGACTTCGTTGCACATTCCTTTACAGTCAATATGTAACATTAACCAACCAAACCATTTTAAGTTTGGTGGTAGGGGGTTTGATGCTGAATAATCACCCGAACAGGCAGGCATTTGACGAGTGTCGGCCATTTTTAAAAATGCCAATGTAATTCAAAATCACAAACAAATCATGTCAACAATTGGTCAAATTCATTTCAAGAAACCACAAGATCAGAATGGTTCAGGTCCTATTTGTTTCCCAAAATTTTTTGAAACACTTAAAATGAAGGCAGTTTTAAACTAGATTAACAACATTTCTAAGCAATATACTGGAAAATTTGTAATATTTTAAGACTAATTGACTGCATATTAATTATTTACAAGCCGGGCAAAATGATGAACCAAGGTTTATCCATTAAAATCTAAATATTTATTACAATTTCTTTATGATCATATACATTATTGTATAACATGCAGAACAATAATATCAATAGCCATTTTTTTAATTTTATTAATATTTTTCTGTCATTTATTTCTAGAGCTCTTGCAACCCAATGTGGGTAAACCATTTGGTAGACCGTCATCTACCATACAATCCTTTGTCACTTTCAAGAATACCAGAGATGGGAGGCCTCCGAAATCACAATTAACCGGAAAAGGCAAGAAAAAAGATGTTAAGAAACCAGAGGATGAAGAAGTGATCATATCTATTGGGCTAAAGGTGTGGGATGCCAATGAAGAGGAACTCAAAGAGAAGAGAGGAAAAAAGCTAGCCCTTAAAGTAAAAAAAGATGTCTGCTACAAGACATTGCTTGAAAATGCAAAATCAAAGTGGCAAGATTTTCATAGAAATCTGTATGTAGAAGGAGCTGAATATGCTTTAATTCTTGAAGATAATCAGGAAGCACTCTTTCTGCCAGGACCTACCAAGGAGTTTTTTACTCTAACAAAGTATAAAGAAGCAGTGCTAAAAGACTATAAACGAATAACATTGTACCTCTGCACTGTGGATGACTTAGAAGAAACTAGGAATGATGTTGATGAAGAGAGAACGAGGGTGGCACTCCTAAAGCAGGAAACAAGAGGAGCATCGATACTAGTGATGCCTCAGACAAAATATCAACCCCACCAGCCAAGCAAAAGACTAGCTTTGCTAGTCATGCAAACACATCTCCAGGTCCTTCAAGCTCAAACACAGATTCATGGTTCCTGTATGATGAACTCGATCGACTGTATAGTGTGGATGATAGTCCTCCCCACTCTGACAACATCCCCAAGCCATCTCCTCATCCCTCCACACCAGATAGTGAAGCAAGTGTTGTAAAAATGCTTGAAGAAAAGGTTGTCACTGATGGCAAAATATCTATGTTCATTGTTATCAGAAGGGGTGTGCCAGTAAACAGAGCCATCACACTATGGCAGAGAGCATCTCAAAAAGTCAATCCTGTCCATGTGTGCCGCATTAAGTTCATTGGAGAGGACGGAATCGACGACGGTGCTTTGGCTCGGGAATTTTTTGCATATACAGTTCCTGATATAGCCAAAAAGTTTTTCCCAGACGGGAGTCCCGTGTATTCGACCAATGACATTGCTAGCTATAGAGCAATAGGAGAGATTGTTGCAGCAAGCTTGGCCCAGGGAGGCCCAGCACCCAATTTTTTGGCTCCCTGTGTTTATGATACATTGGCGTCAGCAGAAGGTCTCAACTACACTAGCACTACCGAAGACCTTCAAAAACACTTGACTGAAAGTGAGCTCAAGTTATTGGAGGGAATCAGGGAGGATGTTGCTGCCAACACAGATACAATCCTTGAACATAGCTACACGGGGCCCATTACTGAGGCTCATGTAGAATCCATTGTTGCTGCTGTTACTGTCAGCATACTAAGCAGAAGGGAGCTGATGCTTAAAGAACTGAAAAAAGGATTGGAGCTGTATGATTTTGCAACCATCATCACAAAGCACCCACAAGTATGCAAAAATCTGTTCATCACAGATCAACAACAGCCAGTTGATCCAGATTATTTATTCTCTTTGCTTAAGCCTGAGTATTCAGATGTGGGAAGCACTCGTCGATCCATTGAGGAATCTGTCATGGACAATTTCCAAGACTTGCTATTTAGCCTCGAAGATGATTCACCAGTAAGTGCCTACAGAGAAGCTTTAGCATGGAAAGCTGTTAATGCTGATGCTGATCATGATGGTGACGATGACGACAATGATGGTGATGAAAGGTTTGCTGAAGCTGATCTGAGCCCAGCTGCAGTGATGGGGTGGCTAACTGGGCAGCGACATCGAGACATCACAAAAAAAAATACCCATTTACGTCACATTTGATCATGACTGTAAGAAACGCAACCCAAAGCACAGCGTGTGTTTCCCGATTGTTAGGGCATGTGGTAGAGAAGTCACTTTCCCTGTTGCTCACATGTCCACTGCTGATGAATTTAAAAATAATTTCTCAATAGCTTTTTGCAAGGGGCAGGCATTCTCAAGGGTCTAAGAGTGTTTTCACAAGTTTAACCTCAATATAGTGGATGCACAGATCATCACACTGTTCAGCCTTTTTTAATTCTGAATATTTACATATATATATTGTTCCTGTTCTATAGTATATAATATTATATTATAACTGTTATAATTTGTTCCAAATATGAATTAATTGAACTGTGTTGGTTATTTTATTGTTGTATCATCACAATTTAAATATAAACACTGATTATGGTGAATAAACAATAAATGGTACAAAAGACGAAAATACAAAAAGGTACTTTTAATTACAATCTATTCCCTGAAATGGGTTCAAAATGTTAAGCATGACAATCAATTCAATAGTCATTGACAATGCATTGACTAACTGTGATTTTAAGTACAATTCCATACTGTTATCAATGTTAATATTAATTAAAATAAAAGAATTATTAATAAAAAAAAATTGTGATCTATTTTAAAGCTTTAAGTCTAACAAAATGTCAGTTTGTGTGTTGTACTTGTCCATATTTCTCTATTATCGTTGAAGGGAAAACATTGTTTTCAGTAGCTTTAATAAATTGATATGTGGCTGAGAGGGGACTAGCTCCTTTTTACTTTTTTTCCCATTGAGTTGCCTACGGATGAGGCTATCTATACCTAAAGGTGATGTCATTTTAATTGCATATCCAAATTGCAAATGTTCATAACTTGGAAAATAACTTCTCTAGGCAAAAACGTTGAAATGCCCCATTCTTGTACCCAGACCCTTCTCAGTTTCCCAATGGAAAATCAAAGGCTCTGGTTGGAGACGAATGAATCTTATTTGATTGGATCAAAAATCCCAAATAACCTATCCGTATGGAATGTTCATATCATACGAGTTCACCTAGATTCTGGTACTTCTAGTATCGTCTGCAACCAGAGCCTTCGATTTTCCGTTAGCAAACTGAGAGGGATCTGGATACGAGAATGTGAAATGTTCAATAAAGTTACACACATGTTTTTGACTATTTCAATTTCACAATTAAAACCTTGTGAAAAGTGAAATGGAACATTCGCTCAAATTCCATTTACAGCCATATTTGTGATTGTTTTGTAAAGATCCAGAGCACCTTTCCAGTCATTTGCTGCAGTTACTTGTAATTCATCCATAACATATTGAAAGTATTCATGGTACTCTGAATAATCATGAGTGTCAGTGGCTTCCACAAGGTGTGAGTATGCATAATTGATATGGGCATTCTGGACAGGCACAATAAGACCACTGATGCCACCATGAAACTCTGGTACAGTATACAAAGCATCTGGTCTACCACTGATTGTATCAAATCTAGATTTTCTTATATAATGAGTGTTCCAATTATCTTTTACTTCATCAAGACCTTTTTGAAGTACTTTTGCAAAGCAAAACCATAAACATTCTTTGTGTATAGGATCAAGCATGTCAAGATCACCTGCAGACTCCATATCTTTAAAGAAAGATATCCACCAAGATGACCAATGTTTCTTGAAAAAACTCCACCATCCCTCAATACGTTGATTACGAGGAGATGGAACATACTTGTGACTGTCAGGATCGTCCCTAAAAAAAGAATGAATCCCTGCCATTGTGCCATTTTCTGTCCCCAAATCAGTGTATAGCTTTAATGGACACCCTCCTTGCTCACGGACAGTATCTAAATAATATGCAGCTATGTTGTCTGGCAGATTATTGGACCGTGTGACAAAGAGCCACAAAACTTTCCTGCTATAGCCATCGATACATCCATGTATCGGGAAGTGAAAGGGCTTCAACTTATCGTAACCATCTACATGCCAAACTTGATTTGGCCCAGGGCAGATGTACTCGCGTCTACGCAGCTTGTGTCTTTTCCTTGTTTCCACTCCGTCAGGATCTAGTTCACGTACAATTTCCTCTACTGCTTTTCTAGGTACTCGTATACCTTTCCGCTGTAGTGCATGCCAAACACTGCGATAGCCCCAAGAACTCCCAGGTCCATCTAGTATTTCGATGATTGAATTTCTTAAAGACTGGGGATTAAACTGAACCTTGTTTCTTCGAAAATTATAATACTTGAGCTTTCTTTTCAGCTGATCAAGGCTAAGATTTATTCCATGTTGAATTTTCAAGATTTCACAAATCTCTTTGTACTCGTGTCCTTTATAAAACAGCGACTCTAGAATATATTTTTCGTTGTCCGCCATCTTGTAATAAAAACAGACCGCTGACTGCAATGTTCGCCTGCTCCAATTATCTCTATACAGATTGGGCTCCCTGTTGTGAGTTCTCACTTCCGCCGTGGAAAACTCACTTCCGCCGTGGCTTTCTCTTTGTTTTGCCGTGGCTCTCTCTCTCTTATGCCGTGAGTTCTCACTCTTGCGCCGTGGCTCTCTCTGTTGTGCCGTGAGTTCTCTCTGTTGTGCCGTGAGTTCTCTCTGTTTTGCCGTGAGTTCTCTCTGTTTTGCCGTGGTTCTCTCTCTTGTGCCGTGAGTTCTCTCTCTTGTGCCGTGGATTTCTTTAATTTGCCGTGACCCTTATGGGCCACCGTATGATTGCACCACAGAGTGAAAACGTTGACAACAGTTAGAATATTTGACTTACTAGGGTACGGTAAGTGGAACAATGTCTAGAAGATAATCCACTGTCAAAATTAATTAGAAGCACGAAAGAAATGGACTGACTTGGTAGTGAAACTGAATACTGCAATCTAGAAGTAAAGTAAGTCAAAATATTAGACGAATTGTCTTGTTTTTCGAGTCGATCTGAGTTAGCGTGACAGTAAGAAGACGATCGTGATTGCGTGACCAAAAAAGCCAATAAAGTGCCACGAAGCATAACGAACGAACTGTCAACGGTTTCGAAGTTTAGACCGTGTTTAGTGGAAGTTCGCGGGGAATATCAAGACGAATGGCCATGTAAAGGTAACAGGGAATAGCTTACATAACTTAGTAAGGTTGCTTTTATTTCAGTGCTGGATATTTTAATATTTCGATGGGGATATGTTTGGAACTGATGTATCAATTCAGGCGGGCAAATTTGTGGCAAATTATTAAGCAATACATCGTGCGAATTACTGCGCAGTACTGTGTTTTCGATCTTATTCCGACTCTTCTTTGATGAAGTGAAGTTTTAACATAGTAATTTCACCCAAAGAAGATATTTGGAATAATTCTGGTACAGTAAACAAGCTTTTATTTTCGTTCAAAGGACCGTACACCATTTTCTAGCTCGTACCACAGGGAGCCCAATTTAAAAAATCAATACGGAAAATTCTTATGACCTCCCGAAAATCCCTTGAGAAATAATATTTTTTGGTGAAAAATTAAATGACGTACGGAGAAAATATGCAGACTTTTTGACTTGTTCTCGTGGAAAGTACGACATGCATTGTTCAATCGTTATTGTATAAATTATTATTATCCGATCTATATAAATTTGCGTGTCAACACATATATTACGAATAACTATATTAACCAAGAGAATAGAAATGGAAACTAATGGAGAATATACAGAACAAATGTTCGGAAAAATCAGACGCCTCGAGCGGGATTCGAACCCACGACACCCCGATTTCATGACAGGTGCTCTACCCACTGAGTTACCGAGGCAACTACAGTGGCGTGGAGTTCAAATTAGCTCAAAGACGCTGATTTTAACCGAACATTTGCTCCCAGGCCTCAGCGTCTTTGAGCTAATTTGAACTCCACGCTACTGTAGTTGCCTCGGTAGCTCAGTGGGTAGAGCACCTGTCATGAAATCGGGGTGTCGTGGGTTCGAATCCCGCTCGAGGCGTCTGATTTTTTCCGAACATTTGTTCTGTATATTCCTCATTAGTTTCCATTTCTATACTTATCATAGTTCTTTATCAGTAAATGTTTTACGCTAATGTGCTGCCTGTCTCTGATCAAACGCCTTCGTTGTAACCCACTATTATGAAATTATCATCCAATTATGTAAAATCATTTCTTTTTAATCATTTCCTTCCATCCATCCATCTTTTTCCCCCGCCTTCCTTGATTCATTTTGTTATTACTACACAGCCATGCCAACCATCGATGGCATAAGCCTACTTACCGGTCAAGACACTTTTCTGATCGTGTTTAGACTGACTGGTCGTCTGCTGGTCGGTATTGCGAGGTCCACCGAATGGTTCATCAGGTTCTTGTTACAGTCCGTCCTCTATTTCGTCAATGTTTTGGAAGCGGCGACTACAGTGTTGCTACAACTGTTCAAAATAGTCAGAGAAATCATCAAAGTGTTGTTTAAGTTTGGGGCACTGTTCAGCCATGTGGGACACAACCTAGGTATACTGGGAACGTTTCTGTTGATACTGAGCTTGGTTACGCATGCGTGCTGGCGGAGAGACAGTCATGTATCGTCCATGGTGTCCAGTTCGACTCTTAACATCGCTCGTACTCTCTGCGTCAGTATTTGGATCGTCGTTGTGCCACTTATAGTTTTCTTCGTGTTTCTACGTTTAAAAAGAACGATAACCAGACATATAAATAACGGATTGGAATTGTGTCAAAGATTAAGCAGCGAGGAGTCAGAATGGCCAGGAATCCTTCTTCAGTATGTAGACAAAAGCACTGAAACTACCAAACACCCGAGACAAAGACCAGGGCAGAATGTCGACGAAGGAACCCAAACTGCGAGTGATGATGAAAGAGATTCTTCAGGGGAGGAAGGAGAGGGGATGGGGTAGGGGTAGGGGTAGATTGAGAGGAAGATCTCGAGGAAGGAAAAAATGAGAAAGGAAAGGAAAATCTCTACTAGATGTTTCTACCATTCTTTTCCTTTCTGAGCCCCAATGCAGGTTCTCTAAAGCGTGACGTACAGAGTCATATTAAGAACATTACATTTGCGGCGAACGTCACCATCCCAAAGTGTGGTAAAGTGCACTGGCTTCGCGAGTATGCATGGTCGACCAGACGCCATATTGTATTGAACTTGTATGCATTAGTGTGTAGTCTTGGTTCAGTTTTTAATCCGTGTAGCTCATGCAATGCAGCTTTAAATACCCGTAAAACGGAGCACTGATGGAGTGAGGGGGTAAATGGGTGCACCTTCGAGCGCTTCATACCACAGGCAGCCCAACCATTGCTTTTGAGGCTACTAAATAAATCAAAAAAAATGATATTTGCGTCTTTTTTTGATGGGTTTCCTGTGGTAAAGCGCGCGTGCGCAATATATATATAATACGTAGATATGTTGGGCTTCCTGTGTTGAGTACCGTATAATATTGGGATCCCTGTGCACATCCCGCGCGTCCCGCAGTACATGTGTATATCAATATATAAATGCGCGCGGGCTCTACCACAGGAAACCCATCAAAAAAAGACAAATATCATTTTATTGATTTATTTAGTAGCCTCAAAAGCAATGGTTGGGCTGCCTGTGTTCATACACGAGTCCCTGGCTCGGGAGATTTGGGCAGCCACTCCGCGTTATCGAAGTAAAATAAATACCGTTTTACACTCGAGTTAAACGTTTACAAGTGCATGCATCTCATATACTTGCGCTCCTGACTTGAACTGGGCTGACTTGCAGTATACTTTTATCTGCTGCAGCTAAATGTGTTAACAGCATTAGTATAGTCAGACTGGATAAAACGCACGCTCTTGGCTAGTCCAGAACTGACCCTCCTTACTCAATAACTATATAAATACTGTGCGCGAAAGAAATATGAAGACTACGAGAAGCGCGCGCATAATCTAAGGAAATTACTTTTATCGTCTTTCAAAGCTATTTAAGGCCGGTTTACACTGGCGATTTCGTTGACGATTCAGAAAGATGTACATTTAGACAATGAAATCGCCGCTAAAATCGCGCAACAAAATCGCCAGTGAAAACCGGCCGTCATGAACACTGCATGGCAAATTTCAATTTAACTTCTCTCACCAAAACATTTTATTAAAATAAAGATTATTAATGTTAATAATAAGATCACGATATGTCACTTTTGTCTACCAATCGATGAATTGGATTCTTTAAAATTACTGGTTTGCAATCAATCCCTATGGAGATTTAAGCCGAATCTACTCGAGCAAGCGGTTTTCCTTGACAAGGAAGACTTGCTCGTGTAGACGACAAAAACATCGCCAATTTTTCCTTGTCAAGGAAAACTTGTTCGTGTAGATGCGGCTTTAAGCTACATAGACACAGCGGCCATGTCAGTGGTGGTACAGACAAGAGAAGCTAATATAATGTAATGAGGATTGCTTTGTTATCGGTAGTACCAACATGGCCGCCATGACGTCACGTGCAACTCAGCGATACGTGCAAACATCATCACACTCTTTTACACTCTCTTCAAACTGAAATTTGGAAGATAGTTGTCTATAATGCTATAACTTTTTCTATGGTAATATTATATAATTTGTATTGTGACCGAGGTAACCTGCCTCTAATAGCATATAGGCTATCTGCGTGTTAGCGCTATTTCTATTTGCTATATTTGTGATTATATCGAAAAAGGAGGCGAAGTCTACGTTATCACTTTCTTTTACATTTTTCACTTGGCTGCTTTCCTGGATTTCATTCCACTTCACATCTGCAGCTTTTCTCATCCTCTTCGTGGTTCTGTCTATTTCCTTTGGGGATGTTTCAAAGCCCAACAATCGTTGCTTTTACAATTGATAGGCATAGATCTAATAGTCCCCTTTCGAGTTCGCAGATACCGCTGTAAATTCAGACAGCAGACGCATGTTTACAGGGTTAGCCTCGAGTCAGTGTAAATTATTCACAAATACTAACGAGAACACGAACAAATGTTGTTGACATTGGACAATATAAACATTATTTTATAATTCCATGGGTTATTCGCTGACTGGAGGTGTTCTATATATACTGTCAACAAAATTGGTTCGTATTCTCGTTGGTATTTGTGAATAATTTACACTGACTCGAGGCTAACCCCGCATACATGCGTCTTTTGTCAAGGAGTACAGCGGTGCTAAACAACTCGAAACTGGAGTATTACATAATCATTGAAATTCATAGATCATGGAAGCTATGACAGCAAGGATGTCTGGGAATTAAAGCTGTAAACGAGCAACGAATCATCGTATAATCAGCAATCTTCCTATACGTCGCATTTTAATTGTCGAACAGTTCTTCAGTTTTTTTTAATCTGCATAAAAGTGGCACGTTCACTGCTTACCCAGACATCCTTGCGCGGTCGTATCTTCAATGATTTTCAACGATTATGCTATCGGTATATAGCTGAATTGCATAATAATCGTTGTCGAGTTGAAAATCATAAATCATAGAAGCTGAGACCGCAAGGATGGATGGGAAATCAGTTCATGAGCCACATTACATACAGATATATTCAATGTTCTCGTCGTTTTGAAGGTATATTATATGAGCTATTTAACTAAGATCCTACAAGTCTGGATAAAAAGGTCTATCATTTGACGGTGTTATTTGAGAGTTTTAATTTCCCAGAATTCCTTTTGGTCATAGCTTTCATGATTTTCGACCTGACAACGATTATGCAATTAGCTATATAGCTATTGTGTACATGTCCGTCCAAGAGAAAATGAGGTGGTCCGACTTGTCCGCTATATTGATTAATTCTATGTGAAGACGAAGTCCCGGCAACAGACTAGCTGTGTGGGTGTTCATATAGAGCTATATCATGCATGCACACGGTCATGCGGTATTCTGCCTAAGCGCAACCAAAATATGAGTGGTCTTCCTGTGTACTTTATGGACGAGAGGGTCCTGGTTCTTCTACTCGGTCTATGTCTTTGTCTTTTTTGACTTAGCGGCTCTCGTCGTCAGGGATTTTCTATTCTTGTAGTTATCTCCAATCTTAGCCCACTCTCTTCTATCTACTCTGGTTTCAAGCATGTCTTCTTCTGACGCGACTTCTCCTGTAAGCCTCTCATTGCCTTTGGCCCGAGTATCGACAGTTAGCGCTAACGGCTTTTCCTTAGTAGGCTTGGTAACCGCCCGATCTTCGATAGGTCGAACTTTGGCTTGTCTGATCATACGATCGCCTGACTCAATGGATGCCAACAGGCGACACGAACTTGCGAGCAAGAACATCTGCGGAAACATAATATTTTGGTTTACAAAACTTCAATTATTAAGTCTGGTCCTCACTAGTGACATAAGCATAAGCAACATACGCAGACTCAGGACACCATTTGTGCAATTGGGGTGACAATAGACAAGCACCGTTATTTGACCAATGCATTACCGAGTCTGCGTATGTTGCTTGTGCTTATGTCGCTAGTGAGGACCAGGCTTAACTATAAGCAACATATGCAGACTCAGGACACCATTTGTGCAATAGGTGTGTTCGGCCGGTGACTTCGGAGCGCGGACAAAAACCGCTGGATCCTCGAGCATGCGTTAATCAGTGAGCAATGCATTACTGAGTCTGCGTTAGTGAGGACCAGGCTTATAAATTGAATAATATACAGACATCTCTGTAGTTCACTTCGTAGCCTTACCCAGTTCCTTACCTAGGCTAGCCTGATTATCAGACGACACGGGTCAACCGCTGACCGAGACTAGCGGTCAGCGGTTGACCCGTCCAGTCCCCCTCCTTCTTCCCCTCCCCCTTTTCTGGGCCTCGAACTCAGGTTAAAAATTAAAGCATTTTTGAGCCGGCGTTAGACGTTAGAAAAACCGCTGACCACAGGTAACCCACTCAAGAGAGCTGTCTCAATGGGGTTAATTAACCGTTAGCCGTAAAAAGGTCAAACCTTTAGCCGTCAGGCGTATAAGTAACCCCCCCCCCCCCCCCCCCCCACCCCCCGTTGAGACCCTTTACAATCTTACCTGTGCAGAAGCAATAACAACAGCACTTGTTGCCAAGATAATGACGTTTCTTTTAAACCAGTCTATTAATTCACTGTAGCAATTCTATGGAACAAGAAGATTCATTTTAAAAATATTATCAAGATTCTTGATAATAATAATAAAGGTCTTCATTGGAAATACTTTAAACAAACGTTAAAAAAATCGGAATCAGATTCCTGAGTGAATGAATTTTTAACGAGTTCAATGAGGGCTTATCATGTAATTTCAAAACTCACATTTTTACTAATTTCAACGAGCTCTTTCCAGCTATGATAATCATTTATGTGTCCTATGAGTTTTGAAATTACGTGATAAACCCTCATTCGGTACGTATTTCATTTACAAGTGATCAGTTCTTTCAATCACATATGTCGCGCGCTGCTTGCTTTTCGATGTGGGAGGTACTAGGGAGAAGGGTCGATAAGATGCTCCTCCAGACTCGTACCCAGTCGCTTGTGAGGGCGCCCTCCTTCCCAAGCGCCTTTGCGCGCTTTCATTGATCACTTCTCCAGATTCCATTGCCATTTGAGTACGGTAAGAAACGACTGGTACGAGTCTGATACTCCTTCTCAGTCACTGAAATTACAACTATCTGTACGGTCCACACACGCCAATATTAATTGAAGTTGTTAGAGTCGTTTTCGTATACATACGGTACGGAGTTACGGTCATGGTACGGAATCGAACACAATGATTCAACCAATCACAGCGCGCAAAATCATTGCTCAACCAATCAGAATGCTTGGATACCGCATGATGATGGCGCGATACGGTCACTGCACGCAACGAACTGTACCGTAACTACTTCCCACTCATACGAAAACGACTCTATTGTGACGGTAATATACTGACCTTCAATCTGACTTGTGAACCGTTAACAGTTTCAAAGCAGGATTGATTGTGGCTGGACGGGTGGCTAATTATAACTGGGTTCATACTACAGCACTTGAGCTATGGAGAACAAATCACGTCATTCATCTTACGTTTAACAATACTGTTATATGACTGAGTTTATCAGAATGATTACTGGAACTTTCCGAACAACTACAATCGTTTGCAAAACAAGTTGATGCACTCCCCTACGAAGCAAAGCCAATGATAACTTATCCCCCCCCCCCAACCCCCCCTCCACCCCCCCCCCCCCCCCCCATTCCCCCCCCCCCCCCCACCCCCCCCCCCCCCCCCCCCCCCCCTCTCCCCCCTCGGCTGCGCCCCCCGGATGACATAATTTTACACAACCACCATAATGTTCTGGAAATGTTTTTTCTAAAATTCAGTTTTCTATTCGAATTCCCTTGTGAAAACTGATAGTTGACCAAGATCTCTATCAGTCCAGTCCACCCACGGTATTTTGCATGCATAGTGGAGGTTGAAAGACAGATTGCCCCACCCTCCCCACTCATTACCTTATTTTGTATCAATATCCTCGTTTCATCTTCTGTCTCGTTCCAGTTCCTCTCAATGAAGCCTTGGAGCTGAGATATAAAAGGAGACACGCTTGTCACGTCATAACCACGCGTCACGTGGTACAAATCAACCAAACAGAAGACCGGAATTTGTACAATGTATGAAAATTGAATAATAAAATTATATATACAGTCATTCTCAAAAAGGTTGTCCAGATGAAAAGACTACAATACTACAATAAAGTCACGTGATTCATTATGTTTTCAATTTCTGCGCGCGGAACTGCGAGTTGATACCAGCGCCATTACATTCAGTTCTCACAATGCCGTGTAGTTTTGCATCTCAAATTGAAATTCCACGCGAGGAAATTGAATACATAATGAATCACGTGACTTTATTGTAGTATTGTAGTCTTTTCATCTGGACGACCTTTTTGGGAATGACTGTATTATTAGATATAAAGATTCAGGATTAAGATTTAGAACAATGGGATTTAGCCAGAGTCTTCGTTAATTGTCGCAGACCATAAAGACTGGGATTAAGAATGTGTTCAATTTGTTGACGCATGCGCAGTACTTTCACTAGTGAACTAAAAATGTGGAATGTGTATATTTCGTAGGAGAAGAGTCAAGTTGGGTAATAATTATCTAGATACTCGTACCTTGTCCTGCTGTAGATACAGGTAAATAGCACCAGACAGTTGAACGACAAATAAAATGAATAGTAACGCAAAATACTGAAACGAAATTACAACAATGAATAGATTACTACTAGGCTGGTAAGAATGATAGATATAAAATAATTACTCCAAACGGAATAGCTTTGATCATGAAATTTAAAATGCGGTCGATCATAGGTTGCTATCTCTAGTCCATCGCTCGCTATGACAAAATGGCGGCGGGACTGTGGGCACCAATGCGGCAATACTCCAGTTTCGAGTTGTTAAGCGATGACCGCGGTCCCTGACGCATTTGCTCAGGCTTAGCCTCAATTCAGTGTAAATTATTCACAAATACCAACGAGAACGCGAAAAAGTGTTGACATTCAACAATAGAAACCATTTTTAATTGTACGGGTTATTCTCTGGATTGAGGCTAAGCCTGAGCAAACGCGTCTTTTGTCAAGGAGTACAGCGGTGTCTAAACAAACTCGAAACGGGAGTATATCCAATACATCTGGCCACGGTTGCACGAAAGGTGAATAGCGCTATCCACCACCGGATAAGTCGTATCCAATGGATAAAACTGATGCTGTTATCCAATAAATTTTATCCGTTGGATAGGACTTATCAGTTGGATAGCGCTATTCACCTTTCGTTCAACCGGGCGGCCTGCAGCCAAAAACGTTGACGTCGCGTTCAAAGCAACAAGCGTCAAGCCAAGACCGAAATGAATGCTGGCTTTGTGCTGACAATTATTTAAATCACAATTGTTTCAACAAAGACTAATTACAAAATGTGAACGTACATTTTCACATGTTTAATTTAATTTATTTTAATTTTTAACTATATGTTTGTTTGCGTATCACACTTCGTTCCATAGAAAATTACCCTGGGTTCCAGAGGCCCTAGGAGCCGAAGCTAGAGGATAGAAAATAGGTCTGATTTGAATAATTTGCCAACACAAAACAAGCATTCACTTCGGCCTTGGCTTGAATGCGACAACGATTTTTGAAAGGTGTATAGGAAATCATAATGGTGCACGTAACATGATTCATGCCGCATCTGGCCCAGTCACATACGTGCAATATATTCCCATTAAATAAATTAATAGTTGTTAGCGGGGAAGCGGGGGAGAATGGACTAAAACAATTAACGCGTTTTCTTTAGTTTAGAAACCTCTCGATATTAGTTTGAAAATTTAAACCTGTTATTTTACTATTGACGCAAGCATATGCACATGGTCGAATGATTTTTAAAATTCATTTATTGCATTTTGCGCTCGTAGTGAAAACCAATACAAAGTTAAAGATTTCCCGTGGAAATCTTGTCGATGTTTATATATACCTATGATGTTTAATGTTTTTATTAAGACAATACCGGCTGTCACGTGACCAATACTTACAAACTTCAACAAAGCAGGCTTCAAAAGAAGAATAGCACAAGTGCCAAGAAAACCTGTAACGAAAACAGAAAAAGAAATAATTTAATACTTTCGGCCGAGTAGAAATCACACCTAAAAACTGCATGACCTTTAATCATACAAAAATATTAGATAGATAGATAGATAGATAGATAGATAGATAGATAGATAGATAGATAGATAGATAGATAGATAGATAGATAGTCCATAGATAGATAGATAGATAGATAGATAGATAGATAGATAGATAGATAGATAGATAGATAGATAGATAGATCAGATAGATAGACAGACAGACAGACAGACAGATAGATAGATAGATAGATAGATAGATAGATAGATAGATAGATAGATAGATAGATAGATAGATAGATAGATAGATAGATAGATAGATAGATAGATAGATAGATAGATAGATAGATAGATAGATAGATAGATAGATAGATAGATAGATAGATAGATAGATAGATAGATAGATAGATAGATAGACAGATAGATAGATAGATAGATAGATAGATAGATAGATAGATAGATAGATAGATAGATAGATAGATAGATAGATAGATAGATAGATAGATAGATAGATAGATAGATAGATAGATAGATAGATAGATAGATAGATAGATAGATAGATAGATAGATAGATAGATAGATAGATAGATAGATAGATAGATAGATAGATAGATAGATAGATAGATAGATAGATAGATAGATAGATAGATAGATAGATAGATAGATAGATAGATAGATAGATAGATAGATAGATAGATAGATAGATAGATAGATAGATAGATAGATAGATAGATGAATGGATGGATGGATGGATGCCTTTATTTACACAGGGTAGCTCTATCAGACAAGTATTTACAAAGCTGTAAAAACTGTTATTAATAGAGGCCCTACAATAAAATACACTAAGAATATAAAAGTAGAACACTCGGAATCTAAAAGAGTTAAGCGCAACAAAATTAGTTATATATTGTTGCAATTTAATAATGAAAAATTAATGAAGCCTTCATCAAAATATTGAATCATTAGAACTATACAACTGCAGAGAGCTTACCTATAATAAATACCAGGACTGACAATGCGATGAAACACGCCGAAACAGCCTACAAGAATAAGAATATTAGCTCATTTATATGCAAAAAAAATGAAATTATCTGCCGCCCGCTGATCAAAACAAAAGGCCGGTTGAGTTGAAATGAATCTTTAAGATGCTTGAGGAGAATATATATTTTTGGGCAAGAGGGCCTGCCAGTTTAATACCTGCACTGAAATATATAATGATTTTAGGCAGAAGTATCAGTCCGCGTTTAATATTAAAAGCCGGATATAAAATGGAATTTCTTCAGTCTTACCGTGTTATTAGTGATGTGTTTGTATTCGTTGTCTTGTGTATAGACCCAGATCGATATGCCAAGCATAACAGAGCCACCAATCTACAAGGGAATGAAACTCATCATAAAACACTTTATCGTTTAGCGTCGCGAAGATTCTTTGATCGTAAAAATTAACCCGCGATCGATGCAAAACTTGCTACTTCTGTTCATGGTAGGTAAATCATGAACTTAGATGTCTAGATACTTCATCTTCAGCGAGCTTTTGAGTTACGTATGCGAGGAATCTCAGTACACATCGATTGTGTGTGTGTTCGCGATCCCCGTGTCAGTCATCATTTGCTCTGTTAAAAAAATGTTTATAGTTCATTTAGCGAAACAAACATCACTCACTGAGATCAGCACATCTAGGATAAATGCCGTCCACCTTATACACAGTGTAGATCTGTTCATATGTACCATCGTATCCCTCCAGTATATGAGCGGTTTGCTGCGAGAGAAAGAAATCGATCGCCCGAAGATCGATCAGGATAGCTCCATTGTTCTCATGACAACGGACCGTGAAACAGGAAGCCAGTTGAAAGCAATCTCCATCACTGGTTGATAATCAAATACTTGTTCAAAAATGCCACTCACTCACCCGGTCAGTCACTGTCTTTGACGTCTGTGACGTCAAGAAATTTAATTTATTTATTTAATTAAAATCGGTCGTCAGATTTTTCGGAAGCCAAAAACAGCCAAAGTTTTTTTTTTGTCAATCAAAAGCGTCCACCGGTCAAATCAAACTGTCACCAAAGTGATCCAGTTTAAAAGGGAGGACGTAAATCGTTCAAAATTAGATTTGGCTGAAACTTCACTGAAATATAATATTGAAGTGTCTTATATAATCACTAATTATTATTTTTTCACAATATTGGAGAGGGAAGTACAATGTTTTTATGAATCTTTAGAGGTGTCAGTGACGACACTTACTCAGCTCCATACATTTCAATTCTTTGTAATAGTTGTGATCGAAATATCTCAATGTTTTGTTCAGATAACAGCTCTGCATTGAAGAAAACTGGTCAGACAATCAATCCTGTGCACAAAAAAGGTCATTAAACACTGAATCATAAATGCTGAAACAAGCACCGGCATCACTGAAAACGGAAGAGCTGACAGGCTGAACAAGGCGCCCACCTTTAATCAGTTTTGCCCTCAGTTATTAAAAACCTCCTTAATTAATTAATTAATGATTTTTATTCATTTTAGTCATTTAATTTATTTTATTTAATATTCTCATATTCAATCTCTTTCTGTCTGTCTGTCTTTATTTCTCAAGAAATAAAGCCATTTCCCAAAGAGTTGCCATGACAACAGAAAAAATCCAATAATAAGGTAAATCAAACATACACAAATGTTTTCTCTCATCTTCTCTAAATATAAAGTGTTTTTCAATTTTTTTTTCTTTTTCTTTGCGTCGTCCCTTTTCCAAAACGGTCCACAAATGTCTCCAAACGCAACAGCCTCGAACTGGTGCAGTAATTTTCGCGCCAAATTCAAAACCTCAAAAATCACGTGCTTTAAAACTTTTTCCCACAAATCACCGCGCGTCTAGTAAAGTCAAGATGGCGTCGACCGGAAAGTGGGAAGTCGTGGGGAAATCGAACAAAAAGCGCGCTAATTTCGACAAGAAGAAAGAGAAACCAAAAGCCAATGGTGTGCCAAAGCTAGACGTAGCAAGTAAGTGAAGCACTGGTGAAATCCTTGGTGAGATCCCGCTTGAGATCGTTCTGTAAAATGATAGTATTAAATGTGACACGTAAGCTTTATAAAATATTTTTTTACAATTAATTTTCTTATAGTTTAATTGCTTCACAGCCTTGAATATTAAAATATTAGAATTTATGGATGAGCTTTTAAGTTCATGATTTTTGCAACGTGACGGGGATTTTTTAAATTTTTATATCGAAAGCAATCTATTAATAGAAAGAAGGGGTCTATGTACTGTAGTTATAAATGACCTTTGAGTTTTGGTTGGTATATAAAAGCGAGTATAATTTAACAGGCCAAGGCACGTCACCGGAATTGCGTTCTAATGTACGAGATCCTTGATTTTTATGTCACAGTGAGACAATGAAGCCATGGTGATTTTGTTTTTCCAATTGTCCTTCTTTTGTTTATAGATTCCTTGTTAATTCATCTAATAATTACATATAAGACTTACTGTTATTATATGATGAAATTAGAAATGGTCCATGTAACCCTATGTCTATGATGCAACCTAGAATACTTTTACAAGTGCTTGTCAGGCTTCTGAGAAGTCAAGCCCGCAACCTGCAGATCAAATTCCACCTTCTTTAAAACATTTCTACTGTAATTGAACTCAGGTACTAACTACCTAGGCCCGGATTTTGCTGTTTTTTAATAAGGAATCTTGAAAAAAGTCAGCTTGAAGCAAATGAATGCACTGAATATATAGATGTACATAAATTTTGTATGACATCTAGATGTTTTGTAGACCTCTGCCAAGAGACTCGCCAGCGACCTTTCTGATGAGTCTCTTGGCAGAGACAAAATATCTACATGTAGATGTCAGACTAGCCACATTTCCATGTAGATAATGTACTTACATCCTTTATTCTATATACATGTATGACATAAATAGTATTCATGCAGGTCCTGAGTGCATGAAAGTTGGTTAGCTCTATCCACCTGATAAGTCCTAACAGATAAGATGATTCATTATCCAATAAATGTTATCCGTTGGATAGGACATATTAATATACAAATGTACATGTATGTATCCAGTGAATAGTGCTATTCACCTTTCATGCAACCGGGGCCTGATTGCATGAAAGGTGGTTTAAGCGCCCGGGGTTAGCGCTATATTCACCGGATAAGTCCTATATTAGTAGGGCACTTGTGCTCAGCTATAAGACTTTTTGAGACATTAATATTTAGTCATTATTATTATTATTATAAGTCCTATCCAACGGAAAACAATTATTGGATAACTGCATTGATCAGTTTCCTTCTGGCAGCTAGATAGCACGTACTATTCATCTTTTGTGCAACTAGGGCCATGTCTACAAAATAGCGAGAAAGCAAAATAATATTTACTGCTGCTCAGCTTTCTAACCCTTCTACATGTAAATTGTATAAGTTCTAGAGATGAAATAATCAGTCCAATATAGACCCTTTTAATAAATCCCATAATGCATGATTTTCCGCGCTTGACGTCAAATTTATTCTTTTGAATTCCATTCATTTTCCTTCATTGTTTTCAGTCTTTGTATATTTTGAATAGAATTCAAAAGAATAAGTTTGACGTCAAGTGTGGAAAATCATGCATTGTGGGATTTATTAGAAGGGTCTATAGTGGGCCTTTTTCTTTGAATCTGTCTTTGGTACTTTTTATAAAAACAAACAGCAACAAGGTTTTGAATTGCAAATTATGTGGACAATTCATCTCTTCCACATGGACAACTGTTTCAACAACAGAAGCTGACTGTCAAAGTTGTGAATTATATCTGTTGTTGGCACTCTGGCTGTTCTTTAAATTACCTTGCTCATATATTAGTTTGGTGTAACTTCAAAAATATTTAGATCAAATAATATATTTTGGAGTTTAAAAATAATACTAATTACTTGGGCTTCCTGTGGAAGGCCCAATTCCTGTGGAAGGCCCAAGTCTAAGATTACAAAGACGTTTTTTCTTCGTCGTCATGTTTCTACGCCAAATCTGCAAGTGGTCACCATAGCGCATGCGCATGCTAATCTTCTCTGTATCGTTCCAATTTTTGAGTATACAGAAGTTGTGGTCAGCAGCTTATCAACGAAATTCAAGATGGCAGACGTACGTAACGATAAATCAAATCACCAGCAGCATTCAAAAAGGATTTTGCCGTGCTCCCTTGCTCGAGCCAGTCGAGTCGTTCATTAATACTGCTTAGTAAATATGCAAATATCCTAGAGAATACTTTTTGGCCTTGCAATTCTGTCTGAAAGTGTATTTCTAACAGATGTCTGTGGCTTACATGTAGTAAGAACTCGATCGTAATTTTATTGAGTTTGTGAAATCGTTTCTTGCAAGGTAATCGAAATGTGCTTCGCCATGCAGCTGTCAGCTAGGAGTGTGAGTGTTGAAGCTAATTACGTATGTATGCTCTACTGAGTCACGCAACGAGTGACTTAAATTCTGCAAGTAATACATGTAGGCTAAAACTACTTCTGTATGATGATACAAGCTATTAGGTTTCACATTTAAAATCTATAAAAACAGCTTTATTAAGAAGCCCAAGTTCACACTAGTAGAGAGTCTAGTTATTAAATCTATCTCACAAACAAGTATCGGGGATGCTCGTCGGAAACTTTCAAAAATACTATGGGCTAGATACCATACATAAACTTAATTTAGCTCGAGTTCGCCTCTCACCACTGTGGTGCTTGGTTCAACTCACGGACCAGGAGCTAAATGTGAGTTGAGTTTGTTGGTTCTTTTCCTTGCTTTGAGGGATTTTCTCTGGGCATTTCCGTAACTTAGGATTTCAGCCGAGTTTTCCTCCCTCCACAAAAACCAACCATACATTCTAATTCGACCTGGAACAGGACTCCATTTAAACCAGCTTCTGCTGAACTGGACCATCCTGTATAAATATTGGACATTTATTTATTTATATTTTATTTATTATTATGCTAAGCATTTCAACATCCTAGAGTGTACTTATGTGATGTAATTATTCCCTCAAAATGATTTCAAATTTTGTCCTTTTTCAATCTCTCGATCAGATCCTGTTCCCCAAGCTGAAACTATCTACCACGCATTTGAGAAGCATGATAAGAAGCATGAGAGTCCATTTAACCCATACGAGAACAACTCTGATGAGGGCCATGACTCTGACAAAGGACAAGAATCTAAGAAGTCTGCGGTAAAAAAGAAAGCACAACCAAAGCCACAGAAGAGCGACAAGGAACTACTTGAAGAAGCATTTCAAAAAGTAAGTTATATATAAAATTATAGCAGTACATTTCTAAGCACTTGTCCTAGGAGTCTCTCATAACTGAAAGAAAATGTACAGCTGTAATGTTGTTAGATATTTGAAGTGTTCACAAACTATTAGGGATAGATTTTGTGAACACTTAATGAATTTCTTTACTTAAGGTTCTGTTACACTCACACTTTTCCATACAACTTGCCTCATCAAAAAAATGTTGCAAGTTGCAACCATTATGTTACACGACGTCAATTTTTTGTTGCAATCAGCTTTGAAAAAAAAAAAACAGGTCGGTACTTCATAACGGTTTTCTCAGGCTATCGATTACTTATTTTCATGCATATAGCCACGCAAGTTGCACAAACCATGTCATACGTACATTTGTTCGTGCAACTTGTAGAAATTTGTTGCAGAAAGTAGAAACCAAATCAACTTCTCGTGCAACTTGCAAAAATAAAAATCAAGTTGCAAAAGAGGGTGTTACACGATAAAAACGTGCGTGCAACTTGCAACATTTTTTTTTGTGAGGCAAGTTGCATGAAAAAAAGTGTGTGTAACAGGGCCTTTAGTTACACATACTTGTATTTGTATGATGAAGTTATTGATTCTTGACGATAATGGTTTATTTTAGATTGACTTGACTCTGATGAAAGATATCCTTGCTAAAGATGAAGCTGCTTTCCCCAACAACCCATCAGTAAGTCTTTAAAACATTTGTAGATTCTGTAGACAATCTACAGTTAAAGGTACATTGTACACTGTAGCTAAGGGTGGTCGCTAGCTAAAATGTAGTCAGTTTGAGTACAATGAACATGTACATACATGTACATAGGACCGGACTGCTCACAAAGATGCTTGGGAAGGCCGAGCATGCAATGGCGCCCACATTGCGAATAAGATAGATAGATACATTTTATTTCTACACGGTGGTTCTATCAGTAAGAGAAGCGACTATTTACAAGCACTGTATATATGATCAGGAGTGGATTTAGGTGGGGGCCGAGGGGGTAGCGACCCCCTTATCCCCTTATTTATGAGAAGTTTTTAATAAAGTTCTGACTTTATATCAATCAGCAATGAAATCATAACTTTTTATATCATTACTTACGGTCGAACCAAGAAAACCGTGGACACCTAAAATATGTCTAGAATGTTCATTGTGACCAATCACACACGAAAGACAAGAGTGGTCAAGCGTTTCGAACTGTCAGGTCGGCTTTCCAAAAAAAAAATTATTTAAAATCGCTCAAATCTATTATTCGCAGTGTAGTGTATAATGCATCTCTAAGCAATCTAATTACATGTAGATACATTTAAGACGTAGAATTGAAACTTAACAGCCTTGTTCGGTGATTGATAATGATCTGTGGTTTCAAGATCTCACATGTGATTGGTCACAATGAACATTCCAGACATATTTTAGGTTTCCATGGTTTACTTACTTTGACTATAATACAAGCACATACATGTACATTGTATGTGATGTACACACACTGTTCACTTCACAGCTCTGGCTCAAGGACCTTGCGTCTTACCTTCATTTGAAACTTCAAGATGTTTCTGAGAGGGACCTTGTCTTTGAGGATCAGCCTGCAGGTATTTCAACCAACACCCTTGGAATGATTTGATTAGCTAGAACTCTGATAGCCAACGAGGCACTAGCCTATCAGCCATGTACGATGAGATTGAGTGGAATATTGTTATATTATATAGACAATCACTGGATTGTGAGAAATATAACATTTGTTTTTATTTTTAGTTCGGCAAAACCGGTCTGTGATTGTTGAAAATCTCCAACTTTCTCACTTTCTCTACTCGTGGTATATGAGCTGATAGCCTACTAGTAGAGTAGCCAATCGGAGCGTGCGCTTGCTCATATCCAGTGGTTGTCTATATAATAATTACAAATGTACATGACTTTAGATGCTTTTGACTGTCTGTGCTACAAACATGTATCAAGCTCAATTATTGCAATCATGGCGAATTGTTGGTAGTACATGTAGTGGAGTCCCTCGAACCTCACTTACATGTGTCTCAAATTCCTTTTTATCTTCAACTTTCTGTTATCTCAACATCGTTTTTTGAAATAGGTCTATATTCATACATACAATTTATTTATTTATTTATTTATTTTGCCTGTCTATTTATTTATTTATTTATTTATTTATTTATTTATTTATTTATTTAGTTATTTATTTATTTAGTTATTTACATTTACAATATATTGTATACAAGTCATGTGTTGTTGCATGGTTATATATTTATAAGTGACTTTATGGAGTAAGAAAAACTGCCATCATTTCAACAGATTATCCATCTTGCTTGCTGAAAGACGACGCAAAGTCATTTCTCACAAAGACAATCAAGAATTCATCTCCTACAACGTTAGACTTGTTTTTTGAATACCTTTTGAACGAAATGGTCCAAGAACTAAGTAGAGGTAAGGTGCTGCCAATAGTAGGGAGGGGGGGGGGGTGTGATATGGTGGTACGGGTGCCATTAAGGGCTGGGGCCAGGGATTACCCCTGCTACTATGAGCATGAACCCCTACTGCTTTTTTAGAAAAAAATACAAATACAAATTATTATTGGGTGGGCTCTCTGTGTTACTATGTATGGCATTTCAACAGAGAGGGCAGCGTTTTGTGATGGGTACTTCAGACATTGGGATGCTTCAAGTTTTGGACATTGATGACAAACTAGAATTATGGCTGAAGGTAGCCTGCATAGACAGAGTGCCCCTCCCCCTCTCGAACTCCCTCTCCTTCTCGAACCCCCCTCTCCCTTCCCCTCCCCCTCTCCCTCTCCCTCCCCTTCTCCCCTCCCCTTCTCCCTCCCCCTCCCCCTCCCCCTCTCCCTCCCCCTTTCCCTCCCCCCCTCCCTCCCCCTCTCCCTCCTGGCCTCCTCCCCCTTTCTATGTGAAAGTCTGGCTAAACAGGCTATTGTAGGCTGAAGGTTATATAGGGTTCTCAGTAGAAGCCGGTAACTAATGGAATTCCACCCTCTGCCAAAAGCACCTCTCCTGACTGTAGAATTTGCCTTTGTGTGTCAACTTGTACAAAACAATGTTGTCATTACAGACCTGTTTAATGACTTGGGATGTCTGTTTAAAATTCCACTGAGAACGCTGAGCTTATATATGAGTTACAGTGGTTTAGCTACTGTCAGTGCAATTTAACAGTGTACATGTGTAAGTGACCTCAGATCAAAATCTAATTTCTCAGGACTGCATACTCTTTGAATTCCAAGGAGAATTTAAATTTTGATCACAAGTCACTTACACTGTTCTTACACGTCCACTTAATTATGGGTAAACACTGTAAAGCTAGTGTATCACTTTGATCCAATATTTACGATGATATTTACAATGGCTGAACGATATTTACAGGTCATTCTGTGTATGGGATGCAGTTGATGATACAATTAACTGTGAAGGTTTCACCTACAATTACTGTCAACAAGCTGGAGGAGGTCAGTATCAGTTTATATCTTTCACTATTGCTCCCGTAAAATGAAACACTGATGGAGAGAGGGGAGTAAAGTGCACACCACCCGCCTCAAATTTATCGGTCACTTTCGACTGTCATGAGTTACCAAGGCAACATTAAATAAGGTCTCTTTAATTGTAGTTTACTTTATTATTATTTTATAAAAATGGTTAGGTATGTGCGGCGAGATGTTCAGACCTGGACCCTGTTTTTGGAATTTGTCACTCGAAAACCTGGATTTACGAATTTCTCAAATAAAAAACCCTGGATTTACGAATTTTTATTCACGATCTGATACAATGCATTTGTCAGGATATTTTGCCAGACTAACACTCTAACACCTTTACGTCTGACTGACGCCATTATTATTGTTCATGCGGAGTTTTACTGAATCGCCAATACCACATTATGCAAATTATTATAAATTAATAGGTGTTTTTTTAGGCTATAACCTGGATTAATGATTTTTATGCGTTCATTTTAACTGGATTAGAGAATAAAATGGCCCAAACCATCTGGACCCTGTACCGCGCACATATATATCATGTAATTATTGGGAGTACCCCCCCCCCCCCCGGGTGCAAGATCCACATCTGTAAAATTGTGTCAGAGACGCATTTTTAAATGTCCATAAAATAATAAAGTGAATAAAATATACTGTTTTTGACTGACTGGCATGCCAGTCAGCCTATGACACTATGAATTTTCCAGATTTCCAATAATTGTCCCAGGTGCAGTTTGAAAGAAACCATGGAATAATGTGCATATTTTAACATTGTGATTCCCAGCATGAAGAGATGGTGAATGGAAGGAAGAGTCGTCCCAGGGAGGCATTGTCAATAATGTGGGCTTTGGGTCAACTACCAACAAATAACTTGGCTCAAGGACTGGAAGGTGGGTGATGGCAGCCTAGAGATATGATTAGTTGTCGCTGTTACCATCAGCAACCATTACATTAGTCTCCTTTACAGCTGTCGGGATTTCATCACGCAACGAGAGAGTAGTGTTGCGTGACGAAATCCCGACCGCTGCAAAGGAGACTACCATTTACATTACATTGATCAATGGTCATCATCACTAATGTCATCACATATCATAGTCATCATCATCGTGTCATTGTCATTGGTAATTATATGACAAACTTAAGACTGAAGTGTAATCATCACTAATGTCATCACATATCATAGTCATCATCATCATCATGATCGTGTCATTGTCATTGGTAAGTATATGGCGGAAGAGTCATCATCATCATCATTATTGTTGTTCAATTTGTTTTCTTGTTAATGTAATGCAATGGTCTGATTTCCTGTATATTATTCAGTGTGGACTAGGGTAATGATGCCAATGATTCAACACAAACAGCTGGCTAAGTTCTCTGTCAATTACCTGGAGAATCTTTTACAGTAAGTTGAGCATTACATGACAAGTTTTGTTTGTCAACCATTTTAAACCACAGGAACCCCACAGGAACCCCACAGGAACCCCACAGGGACCCCACGGGGACCCCACGGGGACCCCACAGGAACCCCACAGGAATCCCACAGGAATCCCACAGGAATCCCACAGGAACCCCACAGGGACCCCACAGGGACCCCACAGGGACCCCACAGGGACCCCACAGGGACCCCACAGGGACCCCACAGGGACCCCATGGGAACCCCATGGGGACCCCACAGGAACCCCACAGGGACCCCACGGGAACCCCACGGGAACTCCACAGGAACCCCACAGGGACCCCACGGGAACCCCACGGGAACTCCACAGGAACCCCACAGGAACCCCACAGGGACCCCACAGGGACCCCACAGGAACCCCACAGGAATCCCACAGGGACCCCACAGGGACCCCATGGGAACCCCATGGGGACCCCACAGGAATCCCACAGGAACCCCACAGGGACCCCACGGGAACCCCATGGGAACCCCACGGGAACTCCACAGGAACCCCACAGGAATCCCACAGGATTTCATCAAGGGCAAGCACCTCGAAAAACTTGTAATTAATTCAACCAATCAAAACACTCGAACCCACTCTTCCACCATTTGCCACAGATCGTTGTTACTTGTTAGGCATTCCAAGCATACCAATAGATATGGAGTAATTTCCACTGTCTGATTCACAGGAACCCAAGTACATCAACTCAAGAGATCATATTGGGATCTCTGGATTTCTTTAATATCTTGGCTCTTACACTTGATTCTCTTTCACCACTAGCTAGTAATCACAGGTAAGGCAGTTGCTGTTTGAATCCATGCATTTTGTTAGGTACGCGTACGTATGGGTTGACAGTGGTATGATGATTAAAGGTGCAGTTAGCGATGATGAAGGAGTACAATGCTTTTCATTCATTCGTTCATTAATTCATGCATTCATTCGTTTCATTCAACCATTCATCGAATCATCCATCCATTCATTCATTCATTTATTCATACATCCATTTCTTCATTCATTTCTTCATCCATCCATTCATCCATTCATCCGTTCATCCATCCATCCATCCATCCCTTCATTCATTCATTAATTCATCCATCCATCCATTCCTTCATTAACAAGGCGCTCAATGAGCGTACACTCGGGCATTATGACAAGGACAATGTCAGTGGCGTGACGAGGGACCTGACAATGACTGACAGTTGCGTGACGAGGGAGACTATGTTTAATGTATATGTGTCGGTGAGCATAGATAAAGATATCCGATTTGTACGTTCCTAGCACGTACTTGTAACGTCCAGTTGAGTTCGATATACGCTCGGAAACTATTCGACACGTTTGAGCGAATCATACTTTCGGATTTAGTTCGATAGGCGTTCGGAAACTATTCGATCTGTTTTTGGCGACCATGAATATGCAACCTCAAGTGACCTCAAGTACGTTTAAAGACGTACTACAGACGTACCTCGACGAGTCGGAGATCTTTATCGATGCTCACCGACACAAATAGTCTCCCTCGTCACGCAACTGTCATTGTCATAATGCCCGACTATAGGTTCATTGAGCGTCTTCTTCTGTAATAGATCCCTAAAATCTAAGGACGTTTTGATTTCGATTGTATTTTTGCCGTTCACTGGCCTGTTTTGAGCATGGAAATTCTGTTTTAAATAGCGCTATGCGGCGGTTCTAAAATTAGGTCGCGTAATATAAGTATGACTCGATCACACAAGGATCATACAACTGTAATCGTACTGAAAAGAACACGGAGAAACCTACATTTTATCATGCAAACACTGTTTATTTTCAAAACAATTGTCAGTAAAAAAAAACCTAACAAAATCGGACTGAAAGATATGAAAAATTTGGTTTGTTTGTCTAAGTTGTGACGTGACTAATTAATGCGCTTCGCTATTGTGCAAGTATATAAATAGCCTAAAACTACTTTTGTACGATCCCGATTTTCCGTACATTGACCTTGCTCGCCTTTGCTTTGATGTAGTTTTGAAGTACGATTTTTACGATTCCTTTTCCTTCTGAATTTTTCAAACGTGGAATAAAATAAACATCCATCATGAGTTACTGAAAATAACTCGACTGGCTCGACTGTTTGCATGACTTCTGTACATATAGCTTTCTGTCAATAGATGTAGTTATACATCGGTGGTCGTGAGCCGGTTTAATTATAAATACTCAAGGACATAACTGTACACGTACTATTATAATTAGCAACAAACATGGCATAGCGAGGTCATGATAGTTTTTGAGTTCATTTCATTTGCTTTTCAGTCTCGTCTGGCTCGACTGTTTGCATGACTTCTGTACATATAGCTTTCTGTCAATAGATGTAGTTACATCGCTGGTCGTGAGTTTAATTATAACAAGATGACTTGTTCTCTCTCGATCCAGCAGGAGCTTCTAGTCCTTCTACCACTTCTAGTCGTCGAACGATGAACTAGAATCCTGACCTTTAATAGCCTGAATATCTACAGCTGCTTTCAAAACTAAGATTCAAGTCTACTTGAGTCCTGTGTGTCGTTTGTTTTCCCTTATCTGCTGAGTAATCTTGAAACTCGATACGATCAAATACATCGCATTCTTTCTTCATTCTTCGCATTTTTTCTTCATTCCGTGACCAAACAAAATATATAAAAAATAAAAAAAAAGAATCCCCATTTTATAACTCGGGCTTCCTTCGGAAAGGGCCCGAGTAATTAATTCATCCATCCATTCATCCATCCATTCGTTTTTTGCTGCATATGGGATTTACACAGCTTCACTATGCTTCAACTCTATTTTCATGTTTTAAAGTAACTTTTCTTCATAATTTCAGCTTGAAGAGGAAGATGGTGTCAATGTACCCTAAACTCAAGGTTAGTTACCAGTCTACCACGAATAGTCAGCGCGTCTGCTGGGCGATGTTAGCGCGAGTTAGCGCCATTGTATTCTGTGTAGTAATTTTCCTCAAAGTCCTTGGTAGACTGGCTGATTGTCGGCCCAAAAAAAATAGCCGTGTTCTTCAATTCGTAAAGACAAAACCTTTACAAACATTTATGTTTTTTATTTACTCGATTACTTGTATTCTTGCAGGCTCTTTCATTCAGTAGTAAGCCTTCAACAACTGGGCGTAATTACTTCCCTACTCTTCTACACTACCTGAAGTGTAGCAGTGACATGCCTCTTGAATATCGCACAGAGGTAAGAAACTTTTTATTGAAAAAGTAACAGAAAAGGAAAAAAACTTTGCTAGAATTGGGTATTGCTTCTTGAAATGCTTTCACAGTGCGTTACCGTATAAAGTTCGTTCGGATGTTCGCCTTCAATTTGGGAAGTTCGTTGTAATTGAAGTTCAGAGCCGATTTAATTCAATAATCAAGTGTTTTGACAAACTTCTCTAGGAAGAGAACTCCCATGTTTTGAAATACAATCACTTTGTAAATCGAGTTTGAACTTCAATTCCAACGCATTGTAGAACTCCTTTACATGCGAAACAAGTTCCAAGTTTGCTGCGAAGTTCACTGGTTTTGAATTCCCAAATTGTTGTATTTACGAACGAACTACTGAACGAAACCAGCTCGTTCAAAGTTGTGTGAAAGGCACTGAATTTCAAAACTGCATTTCCCTCCACATTTTCTTTACAGGCCTCAGATCGGTCATTCTGCTAAACTAGAGTGTACGACTTATGCCGTGTTTACACTTGGTGGTTTACTGAAGTAAACGAGTTACCGAACCTTGGTAGAAATTAGAAAACTATTGTTTATTGAGCGGTTGACCTTAGTTTTCTGATTACAGCGATTTGCAAAAATTATGTAAAATCCCAATATATCGATATATCAATATATAGTAATTTGCATAATCCTAATTCTTTGATTTTAGCTATCTAAACCCAAGTAACTTTTGTAGTATGTATGTGAAAAAACAATTGAAAAATTTGGACTTTAGAGGGCTTATTCAGCAATTTTATGATGGAAATTACCCACAATGCACCCGATATATTGATATACTGATATATACAGTCATTTGCAAAAATTCTGGCCGCCACGATATATCAATATATCAATATATCGGGTGCATCACTAATACTATTAAATGAAGCAAAATTTACAAACAACAAACGTAAGACTATAAAATAAACATTATACTAAATATTTCTACCAACTTTGCTGGCGTTAACCCGCTTTAAGGGGAATTTTCGATTATTTAATTACCCATAATGCATCCGATATATTGATATATTGATATTTCGTAGCGGCCAGAATTTTTGCAAATGACTGTATTGTTTTTACAGAATTTTTGCAAATCGCTGTACACGGCCTTAGTTTACTATGTGTTTCTGTTACAGGTGCTTGACTGCTTGACGTTTTGTCTTCAAAACGACCCTGAATGCTTTACTCTTTGGATGGAACTCTACCCAACTTCTCTTGTAGAATCAAGGTACATATGTGTGTATGTGTTCGCTAAACTCAGATGAAAACTTGAGGAAATGACGTACAGCATGGAAAACGTCTTCAGTAGTAATAGAGTTCATACTCGAGGATCCAGCGGTTTTTGTCCGAAAAACCGCTGGATCCTCGAGCATGAATAGAGTTTAGTTGAAAACACCACCCAAATTGAGCCCACGGTCCAAAGAAAAGGAAGGGGTAAAAACAGTCAGCGGTAACGGGGTCTTCGTAATAATAATAATAATAATAATAATAATAATAATAATAATACTTTGAATAATAATAATAATAATAATAATAATAATAATCACTTTATTCTTATATAGCGTATTCCTTAAAACTCAATGCGCTTTACAATAAAAATTGAATAAAAATAAAAATATATGCGCCTTTAGTCAAGGTGTACAGCGGTGTCTAGGGAAGTATTACCATGCTGATCTGCCTGTTTTCGTAACACGTGACCTGTTTGTTTTAGTGTGTTGATATACTACATTGTTGACACGTGGTCCACGCGATCGTCAAAGGTAAGCAAGGAAATTCATTCAATTATTTTATGTCGTGCATTTTTAGTCTGATTTATAACTGGACTGGGCCCGAGAGTTATAACCAAAAAATAATAAAAATATTAAGCAATATTTTGACAATCAGTCATTCGGAGGGTCAAATGTATTCCTTTTTCTTTCGTTTGCGTGATTCCACCGTGGCTGTCTTCACTAGAGGTAGCCATCAATTTCTCCGCTTTTGACTGGAAAAAAAACCCCAAGGTTTTCTGAGTGCTCAACCTCGTTTTCAGGTTCTTCTCTGAAGATAGCAGAAGAGACTGGAAACGAGACTGCTATTAAACACTTAAAGGTGCGGTAATACGGGCAACAAAATCGTGCAACTTGTCGCGCAACATTGTTGCGTTGCAAGTTGCAGAGCAATGTTTCTCGTATTACCATCGTTCGCACAACTTGTCGCGCAACACATTTTCGTGTTGCAGGTTGCAAAACTTTGTTGCGCAAAGTAGAAGCTCTTTCTATACTTCATGCAACAAAGTTTTGCAACCTGCAACAATCTGAACAATGTTGCGCGACAAGTTGCACGATTTTGTTGCTCGTATTACCGCGCCTTAATGACTGGTTTCCAGGGAAACAGTGATATTTGTAAACCTTTTTCTGTGTGACTGTTTTAGGTGCCCAAAGACTTGTTTCATAAAGTTGTTTCTACATTCAAAGTTTTCAACAGTCAGCAAGAGAAGGGCAAAAATCTTGTAAGTAAATACAGCGTATTCGATTGTTTAACAGATAATACGCGCGAATCATATCAAAGTCATTGCCCATAAACTTGAACATTTGCTCTAGCTAGCGTACAGTATCTCGCACAGTCGTAGATAAAGTCGGCAATCGAGTAAAACTTCACTGTGTTGGTCACAGCGATCGCTTCGACGAGTAGAGAGCAACGCTACGTGTATTGCTTGAAGAATCTCCATTTGAGCCATCAAACTCTCGGTTCCAAATGCCTCCACCGACCCACAAAAGACGATCAACAATTCAGGGAAAGACCTATAGTCTTTGGAAGTTTGCCACGTTGAAATTAATCGTAATATACGTGAATCTTATACCAAAATAAAGGAAATTTATCGCTGAATCCGATTTTCACGGTAAAAATGTATTTGGAGCATAAGCATTAGTAGAGGTAATCAATCGGGTTCGAGTTCAATTTGGAAATAATTTGCACAATTATCCCATCTGACCGTACCAACAAGGTCACGCTCGCTTGTGAAAATCACTACAACCGAGCTCTTCAAAATCTATTTTGACACATTAAATTTTAAAGCTATCACTTTCAAAACTATCTTATATTACAGCTAAGATATTATATATTATGAATTCACAGGTTAAAATGTTGTCATTCACGAACATTTCGAGTAAAATCACAAAATGTTGTAATTTTTATGTGATTTTGACTTTGTTTATATCATGTCATGGAAACTAATTAGGGGTTTATGTTACAATGAGTTTGATATGTTTCACTAGTTGCGTACTATTTTTTCGTGACAGTACACAGACAGCCTAACCATTTCTTCTGAGGCTACTGCATTTTTGCATTTGTGCGGGTGGTTTTGCGGGACGCACACAGGGAGCCCAACATAAAAATATATCGATTTTGCGCGCGCTCTACCACAGGAAACCCATCAAAAAAGACGCGCGCATACAAATATCGTTTTATTAATTATAAGTAGCCTCAGAAGCAATGGTTGGGCTGCCTGTTAGATATTTATACATGTTATATATTTATATACAGCCCTTTGCAAAAAATATGTAAATCAAGTATATCCGTATATCGGGTGCATTATGGGTAATTGAAAAAGTCCCCTAAATGCTGTTTCACGCGAGCAACATTGGTGAAACTCTAGAATGTTACTGCCTCGTACCCAGTCGCTTCTTCGGAGGGGAAGGGGAAGGGAGGGGGGAGGGGGACGAGAAAGCGAAACGCGCAAAGGAGCACAGTTCGTCCTTCCCTTGCTCCTTTGCGATCCCCTCTAATCCCTTCCCATGGTGCTTTGCTCCCCAGTTCTTTTCGCTTTCTCGTCTCCCTCCCCCTCCCCTTCCCCTCTGAAGAAGCGACTGGGTTCGAGGTAGAGAATGTTATGTGTTTTAGTCTCTAGTTTGTTGTTTGTAAGTCTCTGCTGCATATTTTGAGGAAAAACTCTAAAATAGTATTACCCATAATGCACCTGATATATGGATATACTGATATACTTCATTTACATAATTTTTGCAAAGGGCTGTATTTACTTGTAAAATAAGTTGACGCACCTTATGTGGTAACATGACGCACCTTATATGGTAACATAATTGGTCCAGTAGCTTGAACAACTTGACTCTCTGGCGCGTTTGAAATCAGCTCGTCCTGACGTCACCTTTCAAGAATCCTAAAACTGCCGAAATTCTAAACAACTGCTTATTATTCTGTTTGTAGACTGGTTATGAAGACTGTATAATGGCCTGTCACGTAAGTTATTATTCAGCAGATTTCGTATGACTGGAAAACTACGACACGGTCACGTCACGGTACGGTCACGGCGCGGTCGCGTCACGGTCACGGCACGGTCAAGGTACGGTCGCGTTACGTCACGGCACGGTCGCATCACGGTACGGTCACGGCGCGGTCGCGTCACGGCACGGTCGCGTCACGGTAACGGCACGGTCACGGCACGGTCACGGTCACGGCACGGTCACGGTGCTATGGCACTGCACGTCCGTGTCGTAAGTTTTCCCCAGTCACACGAAATCTACTCTAGGTTTCAGTTTCTCAATGAAGTATTCTATCAAATAACTCTTTGAAAAATACTCTATGTTAACATACTGGACGTCACGTGATTGCAGACTTACCCACAATCCTCTTCAGTTGGAATTACCCAGTACTCCTTAGCGGTTTTGTTATACACCTATTTCAAGAAAATGTTGTCAAGGATTATAGGTCATTCCAAGACCGAACTGCATTATGGTAACAGCTAGAATAGCCAAAAATAGCACTTCCTGTATGGAAAGCTGTATGATATCGTAACTATTTGAATTCAAACAGGACAAGACAAATTTTGAATCGAATTTTCTCTGGCATCCACGACATTCAAGCTGTTACCATAATGCAGTTCGGTCTTGGAATGACCTGATGTCTTTCAGTTGACAGCCTTTTTGAAATAGTTACATTATGAAGTGAATATTGGGGTGGCTCTATAGAGGTTTAAAATCATGATATGCTATTTTGGTGACGTTAAAGAAGGTATTTGCCATAATTTAATACCGTAAAGTTCCGAAAGTAGCGACCACCCGAAAATAGCGACCCCCTGAAAGTAACAGTTACCCAAGGTTGCTAAATCCGAAAGTAACGACCTCGCTACTTTCGGAACTTTACGGTACGTGTTATTTCAAGAAGTGCTAAACTATAGCCAAAAAGTCTATGGAATTATGAAATGAAAGCTAAGCCTTGTTAAGGCGACTCCAACTGGCATAATTGCGAGTGCATTTTGTAATATTTTTAACTCGCTCGTATCGCGTCAAAAAACACTCGGATATTTCTGCATTTAACACATGTAATAACTCAAACATCTAGGCTTTTAAGGGTGTATTCAAAATTTTATTTTTCAGTCGCGTTTGCCGTTACGGGCCGATTTTCTAACAGTGGTTTTTCATAATATTGTCCTCCTGTTCGTTCAAAAATCGTACGATTTCTACGAAACTTCAGATTCTTGTTAAATAGATTGTCATAATTTTGTCTGCCGTGTTTGAAAAAAATCGCTCGACTGCATTATTTTTTATGGTCAGTTTTTAAGGCCGCGCAACTTGCAGTCGAGAGATTTTTTTTAAACCCGGCAGACAAAATTATGACAATCTATTTAACAAGAATCTGAAGTTTCGTAGAAATCGTACGATTTTTGAGCGAACAGGAGAGGACAATATTATGAAAAACCACTGTTAGAAAATCGGCCCGTAACAGCAAACGCGACTGAAAAATAAAATTTTGAATACACCCTTAAAAGCCTAGATGTTTGAGTTATTACATGTGTTAAGGTGGTTCCAGCATAATGAATGACCTGTTTGCCGTATTTTTTTTAACTCGCTCGCTCCGCGTCAATATTGCTTGGATTTTATTATGCTTAACACAAATACTAATTCAATTATTCTGCTTTTGGAAGGTTTATTCAAAATTATCATTGTATGCCGCGTTTGTGAATGCCAGCTGATATTCAAACGACACTATTTTCACTAAAACTACTGCCAAACGGTTTTCCCTCGTACGATTTTTTTTAAACTTCGTTAACGACCTTTTAAGGTCCATAGTGATGTTCTGACGAGGTAAGAAGGAAATTGTTCGAGCCGAAGTCACGTAACAACCGATAGGTCCAAATATTGACAACAAAAATATGAACTGGTGATTTCGGCTCGATCAATTTCCTTCTTACCTAGTCAGAATATTACTAGGGACCTTAAAAGGTCGTTAACGAAGTTTAACAAAAATCGTACGAGGGAAAACCGTTTGGCAGTAGTTTTAGTGAAAATAGTGTCGTTTGAATATCAGCTGGCATTCACAAACACGGCTTACAATGATAATTTTGAATAAACCGTCCAAAAGCAGAATGGTTGAATTAGTATTTGTGTTAAACATAATAAAATCCAAGCAATATTGACGCGGAGCGAGCGAGTTAAAAAATACGGCAAACCGGAACCACCTTAAATGCAGAAATATCCGATTGTTTTTGACGCGATACGAACGAGTTTAAAAAATCACAGAATGCACTCGCAATTAAAGGAGCCTCAATTTTCCTCAATGGCTCGCTTCGCTCGCACATGGGGGGGGGGGGGGGGGGGGGGGGGGGGGGGGGGATCTACGAATAAGGTCGACATGTAGCAAGTCTATAAAATGTATGCATTGTTACGCAACAGAAATTTAGCTACTGCATTCTTAAATGATTTTGCAAGGTAATCATTCTTTAGTAACCCAGACTGTTTTAGTCATGAGAACAACAAGTAGTTTCCTGTGCGATATAAATCCTCTTGTTTAACCAAAACATTTAGACTACCACAGGTTTAGCTTTGTCTAGTTACGTGATGTAAATAGAAGATAAGATTAGGTTTCGCTATTATATAAGGACTGTCGATTATACATCTTACGCGCAATCTCTAGATATCTTGTACTTTAGTTGCGAACCAAGACTGAGGTTGTAGTTCAGGTCGTGCTTGAAAGTACAGACCTAAGTTAGGAACGTGGACGAGTAAGGAATTCCTTCTGACAACCACACCTACTAAGGAAAGTCTTTCTGTTCGTCTTGGCTCTGCCTCAGCTTGTGTACGATCTCTCGCTTGTAATTAGCTACACTGGTACAAAGATTAATAAACGAATCCAGAAAGATCCCGAAAAGTACTAGTCTTACAGTATGTATGTATGCATTTCATTTGCATTTTGAGATTTGAAACCTTTATAACTGAAATATGCCAAGCCCAAAATCACAAAGTATCAAATCCTGTGACTATTTCCCCTCTAATCGAACTGTGCGGTCTTAACTTCTATGACCTGATTTTAGAGCGAAAGTTGAATTCGTAGAATCACAGACGTTACGACGCGTGTGCGGTGCATAGTCTTTCACTCGCCAATTGCTTGATTTCATTAGACGTCACTTCCGGTCTCGTGAGGAATTTTTATCAGCTGAATTGCACCTTTTCAATAGAATACTCTCTGCTTGATAGCACATGGAGGGCAATGTTTGCCCGTCATTTGAAGCAAATAATGAGATTCAAGGAGTTTTAACAGCTGATTGAAAGCAAGCAATAGACCTCTTTAGCTTCGTATGTAAATTGCCCATTTCAGATCATGTGATGTAAACATGGTGTTCTCTGGAGAATTAGTCCTTTCAATATGAACGAATAAATTTCAGAAATATAAAGGAACAATTCTCCAGAGAATATCATGTTTACATCACATGATCTGAAATGGGCAATTTGCATACAAGCTAAAGAGGTCTATTACTAAAAACAACTAGCCAATCTCATGAATTTTAGATTAGCCTATGCTGCGCTAATGCATTAAGCAAATGCGCAAATGCTAGACTAGACTATCTTCTTGTACAACGAACAATACCAAATTTCGAGTTAGTGTTAGACAGGGTTGACTCTTTTCTCTCGTAACAAAAGTGTTAGTAATATTTACTGGTGTCATTCAAGCCCAATTCAACACCCAAACAATGGCAAACAAGAGCTTTACTTGTCTAACCAATCACGTACGTGCATTTGAACAATAGTAAACCATTCATTTGCATCCCGCCGACCCAAAGCGTCGTTAACATTTTGTACCGAGCCACCGAAATACGTAAACTGATTGGTTAAGCATTTCAAGCCAGGGTTTGGAAACAACAACTGAGCGACACTAGGTTAGCGTAGGAAGAATACGTCGTATCGTAGCCTAAAGATGACGGACGAAGACCAGGTAATACAATCGTTGTTTTATATTTTTATAATGAGAAAGTACTCTTGTATGAGAGCTCCTACTCTTAGATTAACGTCCTTTTAAGGCTAGTATTTGCCTAGATTATTGAGATGTAAAAATAACTACGCGAAAACCGTTTCTTTTTGCCCTTTTAGTTTTCAATAATGTGACAAAACCCGCTTATTGTATCATTTAATAGCACCGTGCTTTCACGCATATTATAATATCGTTTACAAACTGCCAGTGTTGTACGTTCAATTTATAGCATTAGCAACAAGCTTATTCGATGTAAATATTTTCATGAATGTATCAAAGAGAGTGCCCACACTTGGCACAAAAAGTGTTTTTTTTTTTAAATTGTTTTATTTTCATTTCACCAATTCAGTTGTCGCTTCGAGGCATCTTCGTAAATAGATATTAGATATTCGTTCAATGTCTTGTGGTATTATTACCTTATCGTAGCTAGCCGGTTTGCCACTCAAATAATACTCAATTTGACTCAATGATTTGTCGTTTCAACTCTCTTTGGCTGTCATATCTGGGGTAGTATACTTTGAATCGAAGTACATGTACATGTAAGACAATATTTTTATCTAGCTAGCTATATAGCGATATCTGATTTCAACTCTCTCCTCGAGCGGAAGCACATATACTTCAAGAAACCACAGTGTTCATTTTACAGGTGTCTTATTTTACTTATGGATTGATATGTTCATGGAAGAAATGTTTTAACTAATATAAGGACGAAAAAAAAGCCATTTGAATGTCTGTGCCAAGTTGTTGATTTGTGAGTATGTTATTTGCATATCTGTGCGCGGACCTGTAGGTTACCTGTCGTTATTATCAATACATTAGCTAAATATTAATAGAAAATGTATCTACAATCGGCAGCTGTATCTGAAATCAGGTAGCTGGGGACCCTGTGGTTTTTTCGTTTACGAATGATACGTTATTCGACCCAAGGTTGCTAAATCCGAAAGTAACGACCTCGCTACTTTCGGAACTTTACGGTACGTGTTTTTTTCAAGAAGTGCTAAACTATAGCCAAAAAGTCTATGGAATTATGAAGTGAAAGCTAAGCCTTGTTAAGGTGACTCCAACATAATTGCGAGTGCATTTTGTAATATTTTTAACTCGCTCGTATCGCGTCAAAAAACACTCGGATATTTCTGCATTTAACACATGTAATAACTCAAACATCTAGGCTTTTAAAGGTGTATTCAAAATTTTATTTTTCAGTCGCGTTTGCCGTTACGGGCCGATTTTCTAACAGTGGTTTTTCATAATGTTGTCCTCCTGTTCGCTCAAAAATCGTACGATTTCTACGAAACTTCAGATTCTTGTTAAATAGATTGTCATAATTTTGTCTGCCGGGTTTAAAAAAAATCTCTCGACTGCAAGTTGCGCGGCATTATTTTTTATGGTCAGTTTTTAAGGCCGCGCAACTGAACGCATAATGAATGACCTGTTTGCCGTATTTTTTTTAACTCGCTCGCTCCGCGTCAATATTGCTTGGATTTTATTATGCTTAACACAAATACTAATTCAATTAGTCTGCTTTTGGAAGGTTTATTCAAAATTATCATTGTAAGCCGCGTTTGTGAATGCCAGCTGATATTCAAACGACACTATTTTCACTAAAAAACTGCTGCCAAACGGTTTTCCCTCGTACGATTTTTTTTAAACTTCGTTAACGACCTTTTAAGGTCCATAGTGATGTTCTGACGAGGTAAGAAGAAAATTGTTCGAGCCGAAGTCACGTAACAACCGATAGATCCAAATATTGACAACAAAAATATGAACTGGTGATTTCGGCTCGATCAATTTCCTTCTTACCTAGTCAGAACATTACTAGGGACCTTAAAAGGTCGTTAACGAAGTTTAAAAAAAATCGTACGAGGGAAAACCGTTTGGCAGCAGTTTTAGTGAAAATAGTGTCGTTTGAATATTAGCTGGCATTCACAAACACGGCTTACAATGATAATTTTGAATAAACCGTCCAAAAGCAGAATGGTTGAATTAGTATTTGTGTTAAGCATAATAAAATCCAAGCAATATTGACGCGGAGCGAGCGAGTTAAAAAATACGGCAAACCGGAACCACCTTAAATGCAGAAATATCCGAGTGTTTTTGACGCGATACGAACGAGTTTAAAAAATCACAGAATGCACTCGCAATTATGTTGGAGTCGCCTTAAAGGAGCCTCAATTTTTCCTCAATGGCTCGCTTCGCTCGCACATGGGAGGGGGGGGGGGGGGGGGGGGGGGGATCTACGAATGAGGTCGACATGTAGCAAGTCTATAAAATGTATGCATTGTTACGCAACAGAAATTTAGCTAATGCATTCTTAAATGATTTTGCAAGGTAATCATTCTTTAGTAACCCAGACTGTTTTAGTCATGAGATCAACAAGTAGTTTCCTGTGCGACATAAATCCTCTTGTTTAACCAAAACATTTAGACCACCACAGGTTTAGCTTTGTCTAGTTACGTGATGTAAATAGAAGATAAGATTAGGTTTCGCTATTATATAAGGACTGTCGATTATACATCTTGCGCGCACTCTCTAGATATCTTGTACTTTAGTTGCGAACCAAGACTGAGGTTGTAGTTCAGGTCGTGCTTGAAAGTACAGACCTAAGTTAGGAACGTGGACGAGTAAGGAATTCCTTCTGACAACCACACCTACTAAGGAAAGTCTTTCTGGTCGTCTTGGCTCTGCCTCAGCTTGTGTACGATCTTTCGCAAAGCTTGTAATTAGCTACACTGGTACAAAGATTAATAAACGAGTTGGCAATCCAGAAAGATCCCGAAAAGTACTAGTCTGACTGTATGTATGTATGTATGCATTTCTTTTTCATTTTGAGATTTGAAACCTTTATAATTGAAATATGCCAAGCCCAAATCACAAAGTATCAAATCCTAAGACTATTTCCCCTCTAATCGAACTGTGCGGTCTTAACTTCTATGACCTGATTTTAGAGCGAAAGTTGAATTCGTAGAATCACAGACGTTACGACGCGTGTGCGGTGCATAGTCTTTCACTCGCCAATTGCTTGATTTCATTAGACGTCACTTCCGGTCTCGTGAGGAATTTTTATCAGCTGAATTGCACCTTTTCAATAGAATACTCTCTGCTTGATAGCACATGGAGGGCAATGTTTGCCCGTCATTTGAAGCAAATAATGAGATTCAAGGAGTTTTAACAGCTGATTGAAAGCAAGCAATAGACCTCTTTAGCTTCGTATGTAAATTGCCCATTTCAGATCATGTGATGTAAACATGGTGTTCTCTGGAGAATTAGTCCTTTCAATATAAACGAATAAATTTCAGAAATATAAAGGAACAATTCTCCAGAGAATATCATGTTTACATCACATGATCTGAAATGGGCAATTTGCATACAAGCTAAAGAGGTCTATTACTAAAAACAACTAGCCAATCTCATGAATTTTAGATTAGCCTATGCTGCGCTAATGCATTAAGCAAATGCGCAAATGCTAGACTAGACTATCTTCTTGTACAACGAACAATACCAAATTTCGAGTTAGTGTTAGACAGGGTTGACTCTTTTCTCTCGTAACAAAAGTGTTAGTAATATTTACTGGTGTCATTCAAGCCCAATTCAACACCCAAACAATGGCAAACAAGAGCTTTACTTGTCTAACCAATCACGTACGTGCATTTGAACAATAGTAAACCATTCATTTGCATCCCGCCGACCCAAAGCGTCGTTAACATTTTGTACCGAGCCACCGAAATACGTAAACTGATTGGTTAAGCATTTCAAGCCAGGGTTTGGAACAACAACTGAGCGACACTAGGTTAGCGTAGGAAGAATACGTCGTATCGTAGCCTAAAGATGACGGACGAAGACCAGGTAATACAATCGTTGTTTTATATTTTTATAATGAGAAAGTACTCTTGTATGAGAGCTCCTACTCTTAGATTAACGTCCTTTTAAGGCTAGTATTTGCCTAGATTATTGAGATGTAAAAATAACTACGCGAAAACCGTTTCTTTTTGCCCTTTTAGTTTTCAATAATGTGACAAAACCCGCTTATTGTATCATTTAATAGCACCGTGCTTTCACGCATATTATAATATCGTTTACAAACTGCCAGTGTTGTACGTTCAATTTATAGCATTAGCAACAAGGTTATTCGATGTAAATATTTTCATGAATGTATCAAAGAGAGTGCCCACACTTGGCACAAAAAGTGGAATTTTTTTCAATTGTTTTTTTCCCCACCAATTCAGTTGTCGCTTCGAGTCATCTTCGTAAATAGATATTAGATATTCGTACAATGCCTTATGGTATTATTACCTTATCGTAGCTAGCCGGTTCGCCACTCAAATAATACTCAATTTGACTCACAATGATTTGTCGTTTCAATCTCTTTGGCCGTCATATCTGGGGTAGTATACTTTGAATGGAAGTACATGTACATGTAAAACAATATTTTTATCTAGCTAGCTAGCTATATAGCGATATCTGATTTCAACTCTCTCCTCGAGCGGAAGCACATATACTTCAAGAAACCACAGTGTTCATTTTACAGGTGTCTTATTTTACTTATGGATTGATATGTTCATGGAAGAAATGTTTTAACTAATATAAGGACGAAAAAAAAGCCATTTGAATGTCTGTGCCAAGTTGTTGATTTGTGAGTATGTTATTTGCATATCTGTGCGCGGACCTGTAGGTTACCTGTCGTTATTATCAATACATAAGCTAAATATTAATAGAAAATGTATCTACAATCGGCAGCTGTATCTGAAATCAGGTAGCTGGGGACCCTGTGATTTTTCGTTTACGAATGATACGTTATTCGGAGCCAATAAAACACCACTAAAACAGTGCAACATTTTGCACTAAATACTGTAGTACTAAATAGCACTAATTAAATAATAGAAAACAATAGAAATATACACACTGAAAGGACAACCCTGTTTAAATAAAGGTTTATTCATTCATTCATTCAAATATCACTATTTAGTACTACATAGAACTATTTATGTTGCACGGTTTAGGTGTTTGTAAATTTCAGTTCCAACTCGAGATATTTCAGCCAGCCGCATCTACACGAGCAAATTTTCCTTTACAAGTTTTCCTTGACAAGGAAAACTTGCTCGTGTAGATGACAAAAACATCGCCAATTTTTCCTTGTCAAGGAAAACTTGCTCGTGTAGATGACAAAAACATCGCCAATTTTTCCTTTTGTCAAGGAAAACTTGTCAAGGAAGATGCGGCTTTACCGTTGTTTTTTTAAATATTAGTCGCTTCCTCGTGTTGCCACGCAACGGTTCGTATGTAAGGCGTGCCTTGTGACCCTACCCTACCCCTGACCGTAGCAAAATGTCTCACCTGCTTGTAACAAATTATATCTTTGCAGGTTGCAGAAGAAAAATCGAAATGTCGATCGTCATGCTTTTCCCTGAAGTGTCTACTAAAGCTTGTTGTTATTATATTGCTTGGTGTGATTACTGTGGATCTGTACAAACACAAAGGTTACCAAGGTATTACACAGGAATCACACCCTGCCATAATCATGTTTTGTTCGTGTGACTTGTGTGTGATATGCGTGTCTTGTTCGTGTAATATGCGTGTCTTGTTCGTGTGATATGCGTGTCTTGTTCGTGTGATATGCGTGTCTTGTTCGTGTGCTTTCCGTGTGATATGCGTGTCCTGTTCGTGTGATATTCGTGTACTTTCCGTGTGGTATGTGTTTTGTTCGTGCAGTTCTGTTCGTGTATTATTCGTGTGCTTTCCGTGTGGTATATGTTTTGTTCGTTTCGCTCGGCATGTTCTCTTCGTGTGGCATACGTGAATTGCTCGTATACCTCATGGTTACCGTATAATATGCGTGTGATATGCGTTACGATCGTGCCACTCGTGCTCTTTTCAGCATCGTTTAGTTCTTTCACAATTTGATATGATTCCAATCAGCAAATTTTGAGATGAATATTTTACATATTCACAGGAAGTAAAACATCACGTTATGCTAAAGAATACGGACTAGAACAGGGCGCAATACGAGCTTATGGACATGTAAACAATGGACTTGCGAAAGGCAACAGGTATGGGTATTGTGTCTTTGTCCATGGATACGTTTTTAATTCATCATCCAGTTAAAAATTAATTCCCCCATTCAGTTACCGATTTGCAACCTCTACCGTTGAAAGTGCGACCTTCAAAATGGTTTATTTGAAAATAGTCAGACTTTAATCCCTTCCTCTCTCCTTCCTCTCCCCTTACTCTTCCCTCTCGCTTTTCCCTCTCCCCTTCCTTTCCCCTCTCGCTTTTCCCTCTCCCCTTCCTCTCCCCTTCCTCTCCCCTTCCTCTCCCCTTCCTCTCCCCTTCCTCTCCCCTTCCTCTCCCCTCGCTTTTCCCTCTCCCCTTCCTCTTCCCTCTCGCTTTTCCTCTCCCCTCTCCCCTTCCTTTCCCATTCCTCTCCCTCTCCCTTCCTCTCCCCTTTCGCTTTTCCCTCTCCCCTTCCTATCCCCTCTCCCCTCTCCCCTTCCTCTCCCCTCTCCCCTCTCCCCTTCCCCTCTCTCTTTTCCCTCTCCTCCTCCTCTCTCGCTCCCCTTCAGAGCCTGTTCACACGCTAATATCATGTTACTCAGCCACTTATATTTATTCTTTAATAGTAACTATAGACACCTCTTTCCCCATACCTACCCCCAAAATCCAATCGCCGTTTACCTTATCGACTTTCTTATTTTCCTTAGTTGGATTCAAGCGAACTATCCAACCTATTACAGTCGATTTCGAGAGTATGCAGACCCAGCGGCCGAATACACCAAAGACAAGTTCTTTATTGCTTATAATTACGTAGCTGAACAAACTGAGCCAGCTAGGAAATATTTAAATAAGAAAATCCCTGAAATAATAGAAAAGGTAAGAGATACAACGCATAGGGGAGGGGGGGGGGGGGGGGGGGGGGGGGGGTGTTATATTTTGAACAATGAACTGGGAACTTCATTTCCACGGTTGCACGAAAGGTGAATAGCGCTGTCCACCGGATAAGTCTTATCCAACGGTAAAAACTGATGCAGTTATCCAATCATTTTTTTCGTTGGATAAGACTTATCCGGTGAAAGGTGCCAGTACATACAAATAAAGTAAAAGGGCAAGTCAAGTCTAAAATTGAATGATTTTCAGATCAAAGTATATCAAATATTAAACTCGAAAATGCAAATTTTAGAACGAATTATGAATCTCTGTTCGCGAATTTCCCTTTGAAACTTACTACCTGGTGGCCATATTGTGACGTCACTGCGTCAACCTTCCACGACTCACCCTCTTGGTTCACTCTGTTTTGGCTGAATAGTTAGTGTATTCTGGCAGACAGCAATGTATCATTTTACAAAGAAATCGCAGAGACGCTAGGTACTCTTGACAGTCGAAGTGACCGATAAACTTGAGGCCGACGGTGCGCACTTTACTCCTCTCTCTCAATCAGTGCTCAGTTTTACGGGTATTTAAAGCTGCTCTGGGCTACACGGATTACTCCTCTCTCTCAATCAGTGCTCAGTTTTACGGGTATTTAAAGCTGCTCTGGGCTACACGGATTAAATGATCCGAGTATCCTGTTGGGACGACGAATGTGAAGAAGCTATTGTAGGTATTGTTCTTAATCTTAACGCGTTCTTTCTCGGTTCCTCCAGGTTGAAACAGAAGCGCCCAAATACTGGGCTGTGGCCAGCAGTCATGCTAAGTACTACTGGAATACCTATTGGCCTGTAGTGCACCATTATCTAGTCATCATACAAGAATTCTTCCTCAAATACGTCCCACCGTTGATCAACAAACTTCATGAGATTCTAACAACTTTAGCCAACAAAATCTACGAACTGGCGCCGGAGTTCTTTGACTCTGTTGTCGCTTGGTTGGAGAAGGTTGGCCAGTCGATTACTGAGTTGGTTCCCGACGTGGTCGCAGTGATTCAAGAGTACGCCATTATCGCTGCGAATTTGATCATGAATTTAGTGAATAACGCTATCACGTGGGTGCAAAGCTTAGCAAACAGGTATGTTAACGATGTCTGGAAGCGAACCGTTTCATTTTCAGCTCATAATGTCTGACACAGGAGAAATGACGTTAAAAATAAAATCGCAAATTCAATTAGAATTCGTGTGGGAGAATGTGCAAGCTCTTGCCATCCAATGCATTTTCCAAACAAAATCTTATAAAACATTCCATTTTATTTTTAATGTCATTTCTCCTGTGTCAGACATTATGAGCTGGAACTTCGCCCTTTGACTAATTTCGAGCTGCTCTTTTCATTTCTGGAGTTCACTGTGACACTTGCAGTTCGATTTAAGGATTTGGGGTCACGTGATCTCTTAGTCCCCAGTGTTGACTGTTTGTTGTTGTTCGTTTCAGTGACGTGGTAGACGATATAGTCACTAAACAGACCACCAGCAAAAGCTTTCCGAAATAATCGACCAATTTGCACTTGTTCCGAGCCTACTTCGCTGTCTCGCCGCCAAGAAATCCAGGCATAACAGTCACCATTCCCACGTTTAACATTCAAGCACAGATACAGAAAGTTGTATATTTTTTAGAGTACCTTCCCAGGGACTTGTCAGAAATTCGCAGGAGGGAGGGAGGGAGGGAGGGGGAATGGAAAAATGGGGGAGGGTCATAACTTTTTGAGCCCCTGAAAAGGGAGGGTCATGAAAAAATAGGCAGCGAAAAAGGGAGTATTTTGATAGTTTAGGCCAAGCCCAAGGGGAGCGTCAGGAAATTTCATTCCCATCGCTAGGGGAGGGTCACAACATTTCCAACACTCAATTTAAAATTTCCACCTCCCCCCTCCCCCTGTTCATTTCTGACAAGTCCCTCAGACAGAATAATGACACATTTGTAACATGTTGCTAGGATACGTTTAGTCGTTGCTTAGAAACGCCTATGCCTATTGATTGATTGGTTGATTGATTGAGAATCCAAACATATCTAGAAAATAATTTCAGTGCTTGCCTTGTAACATAACATGTTGCTAGGACACGTTTAGTCGTTGCTTAGCAACGCCTATGATCACATGATAATCCAAACGTATTAGGAAAACCATTTCAGTGCCTGCCTGCCCAGAGTGTAGCCCATGATTGACAGCCGCACGAACTTCAAATGAGAGAATACTTTTATTAGGTCACTATGTCATTACTGTTTGATATGATATCTACGACGTTCAAAGCGTTGTCAAATTAAATGATTGTATTACAGATTTGCAGTGATTTTTATTGTGGCGTAGTATTGGGGAGCAACGAGTGTGATATTAAACGAACAGGAGTGTTTTATCGATAAACCACGATCTGCGAGTTTATTAAGCGGCTTAAAAATTCCGTACCTTCATTTAATATTTGCTGCAAAAATATTCAAGATTGAAATAAACTTGGCCTCCTCCTCGTCCCTTCTCCTTCCCTCCTTCCCTCCTTCCCTCCTTCCCTCCTTCCCTCCTTCCCTCCTTTCCTCCTTCCCTCCTTTCCTCCTTCCCTCCTTCCCTCCTTTCCTCCTTTCCTCCTATCCTCCTTCCCACCTTCCCTCCTTTCCCTCTCCTACCTTCCCTCTCCCCAATCCCCTCTCCTCCCCATCCGCCTCCTCTCCCCAAGCTTCGATCACGTGCCATTTTTTCGTAAATTCACTACTCAAAAGAATCATTTAAGCCATTTCACATACGTCTTTCTTGCAAATTCATGGATCACGGTTTTATCTTTTGTTTATGAAGTGTTTTTCACGATTCACCCGCTATTTTTTGGCCAAATCACGTGTAACCCCTTTGCTAGCCTTCATCAGGTTATGGAGAGATCCCATATGGAGAGAGACAAAGAAGTGCAAATATATAGGGGGTGATTACACCGTTATAACTGACAAAAATAGTAAATGACCGATGATGTAAAAGTATTACAATTGCAACATGTACCATATCTAAAGATGAAAAGATAATTGGCTTCATCACGTTTATTTAGACCTAAAGGTTCGAGTGTTTTGGCTTTTTCTATATAAGGTGGGCTTTTCTGGCTTTACGAATTGAGTCCCTGGGTGAAGAAATTAGTTCAAGATCGAGACAGTTCAAGAGGGATTAGCTGTAAATCAGTTGCAATAGTAACAACTTTCCTATCCTAAAACCGCATGGTCTAAACTATTACCCTGAATACACATACATACATAAAGTTTATTTAGAAACACGGTAAAATCATCAGTATAAATACAATACAATGGTTATCTAAAATATTAAAAATAAGCTACATCATATGTTACTGTTTTACATGATTGCCGTGTGGGCATAAAATTCCGTTAATTTCGATTCTCTCTTGAATTGACCAAGCGAGCTGATTGACCTGATACTTTGTGGTAAGTCGGCATTCCACAGTTTAGCACCGCTGTAAGAAAAGCTTATTAACTAGAATAATTAACACGAGAAAGAAAGCCGAAAACGAACAACATAGGGAGAAGAAACGACGCTCCACTGACACAATACAACCAGAAATGATTTCAAGAGGGTAACCTGACACAACATAACAGTCAATAAATTTTCCCGATAACAATATAACCATATTACACATTATTAAATTACCTTGAAAACAATCGGTTGACACGATAGTCTAAAGTGGTACACGCCGACTGTCATACAGCTATTTCAAAAAAAGTTGGTGAAGGTTTTCTTGCATCTTGCATCTTGCATATACCAAGCCCGAAATGTATTGTGGATCATATGTAAACAATACATTATTGATTATTAGTGTTTGTCTCTGACTTCTGTTTTTCATATAGACGTTTCGGCCATTAATCAATGGCCTTCATCAGTATTAATCGGAAACGTTGCGATCTTTGAAATACTTAACGTTTGCGGCGCGCGCTTGATGTCCTTGCGCGCGCTTATTTCTTAGTCCCATGATGGTCTTGTAGACTTCAGAAATTTGAATGAAATCATTCCCTGCGTTGGCATCTTGGCCCGTGAACCACGCTTCAAGGAAAAGCCTCTGGTGGTAGTTTTTTTCTCTGTCCACAATTGTAATGTTTTTAAAGTCAAAAGAATGTCCTGTTTCGTTGCTGTGCTGTGCTATCTTTGAGTTAGGGTGGTTGTGAGCAATGGCTCCTCTGTGCTCCGAAGTTCGAGTTTTCATTGATCTGCCTGTCTGGCCATAGTATACAAAATCACATTCTGAGCATTTGATTTTGTATACTATGTCAGTTTCGCTGCTTGCATCTTTGCGATCTTTTGGTCGTGGAAAGAGATTGCACAGTTTTTGGTCAGAGGGCGGTAAGCAACATCCAAGTTGTGTTGTTTCAAAACTCTGCTAATTTTCTCGGACACGCCTTTAACGTAAGGAGGGACAACAATTGATCTTTTTTGTTCCTCGACGTCGTTGGTCATTGCACTGGAACTGGAGGTCTGTTCTTTCTTTGATTTAATGTTTCTCTCACAGTTCTGTATGATCTTAGGCGGGTAATTGTTTGCAGTCAGCACACTTTTTACGTATGATAATTCGTTTTTCTTGCCTTCTTCTGTTGATGGTATGTTGTTAGCGCGTTGAAGTAGTGTGTTGACGACAGACAATTTGCGTGCAGTAGGATGATGAGAGTTGAAGTCAAGGTATCTGTCCGTGTGTGTTGGCTTTCGGTATATGTTAACTGTGATGTGTCCTTCGTTTGAGCGTGAGGTGGTGGTGTCCAGGAAAGAGAGTCCAGATTCGGTTTCTTCTTGAATGGTGAATTGGATGTGTTTATTGATTGAGTTCAAATGCAAAGATCGCAAAGATGCAAGCAGCGAAACTGACATAGTATACAAAATCAAATGCTCAGAATGTGATTTTGTATACTATGGCCAGACAGGCAGATCAATGAAAACTCGAACTTCGGAGCACAGAGGAGCCATTGCTCACAACCACCCTAACTCAAAGATAGCACAGCACAGCAACGAAACAGGACATTCTTTTGACTTTAAAAACATTACAATTGTGGACAGAGAAAAAAACTACCACCAGAGGCTTTTCCTTGAAGCGTGGTTCACGGGCCAAGATGCCAACGCAGGGAATGATTTCATTCAAATTTCTGAAGTCTACAAGACCATCATGGGACTAAGAAATAAGCGCGCGCAAGGACATCAAGCGCGCGCCGCAAACGTTAAGTATTTCAAAGATCGCAACGTTTCCGATTAATACTGATGAAGGCCATTGATTAATGGCCGAAACGTCTATATGAAAAACAGAAGTCAGAGACAAACACTAATAATCAATAATGTATCGTAATCCTGACTGCAACTTCAAGATATATATCATATGTAAACAATGTCAGCATGCACATACCAGGGGCGTAGCGTGCAATACGCACATACGCACGTGCGTACAATTTAAAATCCTTAAAATATATATATTATAATAAGCATAAAAATATTTAATAAAAACGAAATCTAAGACCAAATCTTAACAGCTGACTCAGTGTAAACTTCCAGGAAACTACTCTCAGAAGGCAGGGAATGCTATTTCAGAGACCCTATATTTTCAAAAAATTTAGGGGAGCATGCCCCCGCACCCCCTATCAGTTCTCGCGTTCGCCGCTCGTCAAAGTTATCTGCAGCGAAAAATACCAAAAAAACCGGCTTCGCCTATCGGGTTGTTATATCGCTAATAGACCTCGGTAGCAGTATATAAGCTTCATATAAATCCTTTACATAAATCAAAAAAAACCTGAGTGATAGATGCATTTTACTATGTATTTATGTAGCGAGAAAGTCCGCTGGAAAACGAAGAAAATGGTATTTCCAAGACTCTAGATTTCTAAATTTCCAGGGGGGGGAATGCCCCCTCACCCCCCTACAAACTCACGCCTTCGGCGCTCGTTGCTCTGTGCGTACAATGCTAAAAAAGCACGCTACGCCCCTGCATACAGAAGAAAATATGCCGGCTGCATATTTGCGAAGACAAAGTTTGGGGAAATTCCCAGAGTCCATATTGTTGTGACCTTTCGCTGACGCCATTCACATCGCCCATAGTGCATTTCGGGCTTGGTATGCAAGATGCAAGATGCAGCAAAACCGTCACCGCCCACCCTTTTTGAAATAGCTGTATACGTTATTATTGTGTATTACTGGATAGCGTGTATATGAGGCCAATCTTCGCGCTATACGAAATTTGCGGTGACTCAGCAGTACGTCTGGGTATATGGCCCATTTCTAGCTATAGCTTTAATTTTTTGGTAGGACCATTCACAAGTATTGAGTATGGGCTTCCTGTGGTAGGTTTTGCAGGCAGGAAATCCCGCGGTGAGCGGGCCTGGGAACGAAGTTGTTATTTCCTCGAGAAGACGCTTTGACTCGTGAACTGAACAGCATCAAAACAAACCTTAGCACAAAGTGTTCTGTCCGTGTATTCATCGATCTCTTGTGTTGTGGTGAGTAGATTGGATTCATTGTGTGTTTAACATCGTCACGTTTGTGTTGTGATCCACTCAGTGTTTGAATGTGTTCGAGAGATAAAAGTGTAGTAAGCTTATGTCAGATCTATCAAATCTAGATCATGTAAGTATTAAGGCTGGTTTTACACGGATTGAGGATTGTTTTCAGTAGACATGGAATCTATTCTATAAGCTGTACAGGAATGTGTCACTCGATCAAGCGAATCCTGTGTCCCAAGTTGCATTAGTTTGATACTTTGTGATTTGGGGCTTTGCATCTGTTAGTTACAGCACAGGCAGCCCAAGCAAACATTTGTGCGAACGGATTTACAGTGAATGTATGGGGCGAAAAATACGTATTTTTTGTTTTAATATATTTAAACATACAATGTACCTTGGTCCTGTGTTGTTGTCAATGCTATTTAACATCATTCTGTCTGGTTTTTAGCCGTTTTAGAGCTAAACGGCTAAAAACCAGCCAGCATACACCTATTTCAAAAAAGGTTGTCGAGGACATCAGTCCATAGGCAATAGGTTATAGGTCGTTCCAAGACCGAACTGCATTATGGTAGCAGCTTGAATGACATGTATGCCAGAAATATTTCATAAAACTCGATTCAAAATATGGAAATGGCAATAGGTACGATATCATACAGGCTTTCATACGTTTTTGGCTATTCAAGCTGTTACCATAATGCAGTTCGGTCTTGCAACGACGTATAACCTATTGCCTATGGACTGATGTCTACGACAACCTTTTTTGAAATAGGTGTATACATTCACTGTAAATCCGTTCGTACAGTCCACAAATGTATTGCTTGGGCTGCCTGTGTTTACAGTATAAGGGTTTGAAATCTCAAAATGCAAATAAAGTGACGTCAAGGGAGACATCATTTATTCTCTCATTGAGGACCATTGAGTGTTCATGCACTCGGCGGATATGGCTGGGATGATCAGCTGAAACTGTGACTAGCCAAGCGCCGAGTGACCAAAATATAGAACTACATGTAGATGCTCTCATGGAATGTTACGAATTAATTAAATTATGAACACATAAATATTACCTTAGATAATATACATGTACATTGTATAATTAGTTTTTGTTGTTGTTTTATTTCTACATAATGAAATTTATACACTTACTACAGTAAAAACCCGCATATAAGAACCCTGCGGGTTAAGAACCTCCAGGCTGAAATTTAGCCAATTAAGCACCCAATATATAAGAACCAGTTCAGCCTGACAAATGAAGCAGGTTCTTATGAGAAAATGACTAAAGCTCAGAACACACAGGTACAGTCGGTGCTGAATATGCAGAAATATTATATTTACTATACAGTTGGGTTGTTAATGTTTAGTGTGAATATTAGACCTTTCAGGGTCAATAGTTCACTAATTAAAACAAATTGTAAGGAAATACGACACCATATCAGAAACAAACAAAAAATAATTTTGCCCTGTAAATAAGAACCTGTTAAGAACCTATTCAGTCTGATTTCTCACTAGACACCCAATATATAAGAACCATTTCAGCCTGACTTGGAAAAATAGGGGTTCTTTTATGCAGGTTTTTACTGTATTACAGTTTCACTCATATAATTATTATGAACTTTTGTAAAATTATTGGAGTATACTCATGTACACTATATTTGTACTAAAGTACCAATAAATAGACATTTTTATTATTATTATGTGAACTGTACAGCCCCGCAAATGATCCCGGCCCGCAAATGATCCCGGCTCACAAATGATCCCCGATGAGGCCCGCAAATGATCCCCAAAATGATCCCGGCCCGCAAATGATCCCCAATGAGGCCTGCAAATGATCCCCAGTAAAATTAGGGCTGGAACTCGGGACTGGTGGGCCACTACTAAATAGCGTTATGAGTTATGAGTTATGAGTTATGAGTTATGAGTTATGAGTTATGAGTTATGAGTTATGAGCTATGAGTTATGAGTTATGAGTTATTATGAGTTATGAAGTTATATCAAGTTATCAGTTGTTTCGAAGTTAGACCAAAAAAATATGTACGAAGTTGCAAATTTCTATTTTTAAAATCCTATAGCTGTTACAAAGAGTACAAAAGAGTACAATACTTGTATGTTTTGTGGATCTGCAAGGATAATGTCAATCAATACGAGAAATGTCACGCAAGTTGTAACCGAACAGCTTTGTTATATTTTCGCTCTTTCGATTCTAACAAGCCCGCAACAGTGACAGTTTTTGGTGTCTGCATGGCTATGTTAGTGTTACATCTTGCGAGATGTCAATATATATAATATCATAATTTATGAATGCTCTAAAATCCGGTATATTTTAAATATTACTGAATTTTAACTGATCACGCTAAAAAAAAAACCTTTGATCACTCGATCGCATGAGAATGATGCATTTTTTATTGTTTTCGTCTAAACCTCGCAAGATGTAACACTAACATAGCCATGCAGACACCAAAAACTGTCACTGTTGCGGGCTTGTTAGAATCGAAAGAGCGAAAATATAACAAAGCTGTTCGGTTACAACTTGCGTGGCATTTCTCGTATTGATTGACATTATCCTTGCAGATCCACAAAACATACAAGTATTGTACTCCTTTGTACTCTTTGTAACAGCTATAGGATTTTAAAAATAGAAATTTCAACTTCGTACATATTTTTTTGGTCTAACTTCGAAACAACTGATAACTTGATATAACTCATAACTCATAATAACTCATAACTCATAACTCATAATTCATAACGCTATTTAGTAGTGGCCGGACTGGTGTGGGATTCAAGTATAATAGTCAAAGAAATATCAAAGCAAATTTTTTTTTTTTTTTTTTTAATTATTATAATTTTTTTAATTATTATTTTTATTTATTTATTTGTTATTTTTTTTTATTTTTTTATTTTTTTTTTTATTTTTTTTTTAACCATATTATTAGTGTTTTCCATATAGTTCTTGCAAAACTCAATATATTTTTGACATAGTATTCACTAAGTAAGGTTTTTTGAAAGTTTACAAGGCTTAAGAAGTTGTTTTAAAGTTTGTTCAAGGGGCATTTCACAGTATTTGAGACATGTAACTCTGAGTTCTTAATTACTGAAAACTTACAAGATCATTGCATTTTTCCATAACTTAATAACCATGAAGAATAAAAAATATGATTTTGAAATGTCGGCACACTCTTATCTTGTCATAAATTATCATAAATTAGCTGAAATTCAAAATTGTCTGTCACGGAGGGGAAAACCACAAAAAGCTATGAGCTACTTGCTTTGTCAAAAACAAATAAAAAATATCAGGACACTCACTTCTTCACATGCACTAATAGAGAAACCCAAAAAAAATCAGTTGCTGTCAAGGGTCGTGTTGCTATAGCTTGTCCAAAGGGGATTTTCCCCTCCGTGACAAAATTAGGTATAAAAGTTTTGATATTTCCAAAACAGTTGAAACAAATTTCACAATATTTTGTAAACTTCTGAGTTCAAGTTGAATACAACTACCGGTATATCAAAGAAAAAAAATTCTGAGCTCCAAGTTTTCTTTGTTCTATTTCAATATTATTAAGTGTCACGGAGGGGAAAATAATGTCACAGAGGGGAATTACAAATTAAAAATGTCTTACAAATTGCATAAAATGTATCATTTTCATACATTCAACATAATATATATGTTGTCTGTACCCAAGTTAGATAATTGTAAGCTCTGCATTGTGGGTAAAAGTTCATTTGAGCATATTCATAGCAGCAATGAATTATGGGTAACCTTTACCATGTGCTTTGATAGTAATAAGTTTGATTGCTCATAGATTGATATTTACAGCCTTATTTATGTTCCCATGGTAATTACATAATGCAGCTAAATAAGTTAAATTAATATTCCAGTGGGATTAATTAAGACAACATTGATATGGCACTGTTACAAATGTATGAGACAAAACTTTCCCCTCCGTGACTTCCCCTCCGTGACGCTGGTCCTTTTGACAAACCTCCTAGCTGGAGATGTTAGAGAAATTTAACATGTGATTATTTGATGTCATTTGTTAGTTGATAAACTAAATGTTTAATAAAACTTGTGTTTAAAGTTGTAGCTTTTATAGATTCACAGGAATTTGGAATTAGTTTTGGAATTGTATTTTTGTGATTTCTCTGTTCCCCTCCGTGACGGCTAACATTAAAAATAATATCTCCCTGGGTATTTTACAAAACATTTTGAAATTCATCACACCTAAAGAGCTATTGAAAATGGTATACATGATGGTTCAAAAGTTTGTTTAAATTCAAATGTTTAATTGTTAGGCAGCTTTCAATCTTGTGATTTTCCCCTCCGTGACATGCAAAATACTGTGAAATGCCCCTTAAACGTTTTCGACTAAGGAGTCATCATCAAAACTTGGTTGTTATACTTGACACTGAGCCAGAATAACACTTTTCTTTGACGTTGATTGAGTTTGTTACTGTTATAATATCATAATAATGATGATTTATATAGTGCCAGATTTATGTACACTGATTGCGCATAAATCTGGCGCTATATAAATCATCATTATTATGATATTATGACAGTAACAAACTCCCCTCTCCTCTCCTCCCTTCCCCTCTCCTCCCATCCCCTCCTCTCCCTTCCCCTCCCCCCTCCCCCTTTCTTGGATGTCTTGGAAATAAGGATCTAATTCCTAAGAGATTTGATATGGGAAAACATTACACCCAAGCTGATGGGGTCTAATCACATCAGATGCTAGGAATGATATTAGATTTTTCACTTCATTCAAAGGTTGCTTATTATGGAGTCAGAACTTGTAGATCCAGGATGGATGAAATTCAACTGCAAATCAGGCGAACTTCTGTTTTATTACAACAAAGATACAGCAGAACACAAATTTACCATGTGGAATAGTACCTCAAGGGTGAGTGATTCTGATGTTCTGATGATACTGTAAGCTAAGGGTTCAACAGGATATTGTTGTCCATTACTTGGAATTAAGGGATATCATGAACTATATCTTATCCAAGCAACATTATGTTTCCGACCCAAATGATTCCAAATATGATAAGTGCAATGCCCAAATATGGAAGTAGAAAAGCTGGCCGAGCAAACAGCACATTTTAAGGGGGATTTCTTGATATATGCAGAACATGTACATGTAGTATGTGGAACCCAAGGTAATTATAATTGTTTTGATGATGATGGTGTCTGTAACTATAAACTATGATGTCTTTTACAAATAAATATTTGAGCCTGTTTATTTTTACACCAAGAAAAAACTAACTTCTCTACATTCATTCTTTCTTTCTTGGGTGGAGGGGTGGGGACAATTATTTGCAAGAGGACACCTATTTGATATTGTTCACCTTAGTGGGGCGCTAGATTGATGTGATTTTTTATTTATTTTTTATTCCATTTACACCATTTTTTTTACAATGTTAATAAAGAAAGTAATGGTTTTATATCCAATCAAACACTCCTGCTCGCTTATTAGCCATTTCGGAGTTGATGTTTGCGGGGCATTGTGGGGCTGTTTTTGAGGGACGCTTTATGTTCAATACGCAGGGTTGTCGCTAAGTGCCGGCTGCCGGCGAAATTAGCCGGCTGAGAAAGTGCAATCGCCGGCTGAATTTTGGCCGGAAATCTGAATACAGGGCTTCACGCAGTTCCGAAGTTACAATAAATTGTTATTTGTCAAACTATTATTGTCTAAATGAAATGGTTAAAATAGATACCCCCAAACAGCTTTGATAAGTAAGTGCTATTACCCGCCATTTTCCGCCATCTTGTAAACTAAATACGAAGCTTAGTAACCCGGCATGCAAGAGGTTGCAAAAGACTGGGAACAAGATACGTGTTGACAATGATAGTTACAGGTGTTGGATCGAGGATTGGATAGTACGCAAAGTGACAAGAAGCGCTCGGAATAAAACCCACTTCAATTTTCAAGCTCGTTTTATAGTTTTTCAAAATAATTTGTTGATTTTCTATTCAGTTTTGGTTTTCACTGAAGGAACCCATCAATGCTGGAATATATTACGTCAGAATAGTGCTAATGTATTTTTGTGCTTTTCTGTGAAAACGGCAGCGAGTCATGGGTCAATGGGCACCAATCAAATTGTAGTATTTACCGTGGGAAAAATCCCGCTCGCACGTGAAAAATCCCTATACCATTGTTCAAATCAAGACTAAGCTGACTTCAGTCATGGCATCAGCTGAAAAGAAGCGAAAACGTGCCCAGGAAAGGGATATAAGGGTATTCTTTGGTCAAAGACAGCAAGGTAATTACAACATATTTAGCCTCGCGCACGGAGTTGTTGTACACGGCATGATCAAAATATTTTGGACAAAATTTCAGCAATCACATTGAACAACATGATCAAGAATACCAAACAGCTACCGGTATATGTTATTTAATTTACTTTGATCAGCTGTAAGGTGAATAGCCGTGTACAAGCTTGTGAAGGACTGTTTATCAAAACCTTTCAAATTTTAGATTCTCAATTATCATGCTTCTCGATTTGCGGTTTAAACTGTGATTAATCAGGTGAAGTCACTGAAGCATGCCGATACATTAACTGGCGCCAGAAAGTCTGTCAGGACACAAACGATCCGTTTCCAGACCAATCACACCCCACTCTTCTCACATTAATGATGGGAATCGTGCTCCCTGCCAAAAAAAATTGATTCAGATTCAGGGATCATAGATTCGCTCATCTACACCAATTCCGTGCAGAATCCACTTTTTTATTTCTCACATTATAATACACACTATTCAAAAATAGTAAGACTGATTGTTCTTTAGATGATGGTAGCAGCAACGACGATCCAGTAGTTTTATCAGTCACTACTACGTCTACTACACCTCACATTACACGTGTAACCCCTCAACCTGCAGTACCCTCCGCCACTCAACCTGCAACAACGACCACTCCCATTATCCCCTGCCCTATCCCCTCTTCTTCAGAATCACCTTCTGTTGATTCTTGCCGTGATGTTAAGTGTATTGTGGACAAGATGTTTCCACATGTTGATACTAGTAAGGTGCATCACCATGACTTGTGCCAGGAAAAGTCACACTGTAAATTGGCTTGGCTGATTCTAAATTCAAGCATGAATGGTTATCCTTCAAAGCAAAAAATGACGGAAAGTCAAAAAACAACAGTGCTTTTGATTTAAATGCTGGTATGTGGTGGCTAATTTACATGAAGATATGGGAATGTTCTGTCTGCTATGCATGAAGCACGTTCAGGGGGAAGCTCGACTGGTCCCATTCTGTGAGAAACCATCAGTCCGTATGCGGCCAGGTACTCTGGGAGACCATCTGTCCAGTGCTAGCCACAAATCTTCAGTACAAGTGGAACACACGCAACGAGTATCCCATTTCCACAAACTAGCTGTCCAGAAAGACGCAGTGCAAGACGCCGTCCTGCAGAGTGTATTCCTCTCTGCATACTGGCTTGCTAAAGAAGAGGTGCCGAACAAGAAATTTCCATCTCTCTTGCAACTGCTTGAACATACAGGAAATGACACGATGAAGTTCTTCATGCACAGATCCCAACAATCTACTTTGGAAATCTTTCACACGATAGGAGAAGAAATACGTAATCGCACCATTGATGCTGTTACTAACTCCTCAGCTGTGGGTCTTCTGTGTGATGATGCAATGGACGTTAGCGTCATCGAACAGTTCATTGGCTTTGTCCAATTTTATGATTCTCGCATGCAAAATGTGGAGGTAAAATTTTTGTTTGCAGAAGATGCACTACAAAACAGTGACTCTGCAAACAGCCAAGCGCTACACGACATTGTCGTCAGTCAGTTCGAAGATATTGGGCTACAGAAACTGTCCGGGCTTTGCACTGACGGAGCTAGCGTTATGGTCGGTAAAAAGGAGGGGCTGGCAGCAAAACTACAGCGAGATTGCCCTCATATGATAAACATCCATTGCGTTTGTCATAAGTTGGCACTGGCTTGCGTGGATACTGATCAGGAGTTGAAGTTCGTTGATCATGTCGCTTCTATAATTCGACAACTGTGGCAAAGCATGGAGAACTCAACTAAGCGCACCAAGGCTACACGATGCGGCTACACGATTTGGACCTGAGCAGAAAAACAAAGAAAAGAGTCTTCAAAAAGCTCAAGAAAGCCTGCAAGACAAGGTGGCTGTCGTTCAACAACTCCGTATCTGCCTTGTATGAAGATCTCCCAGCTGTATTGCTAACCCTTAGCAGCCTACCAAAGTCTGATGCTATGGCATATGGTTTGCTGAAGAACATCCGAAGCGGCAAATTTGTAGCTACTTTGTATATTCTACATAGTATCCTTCCTCACCTGGCCTATCTATCGATGGCGTTCCAAAAAGGGAAAGTGAATTTCGGCCACATAGAGCCTGCCCTTCAGGCCACCAAGGATGCGCTTGAAGAAATGAAAAAAGGAAAGATGCTACAGACACTGAGAACAGATCTAACACCTGAAGGTAACTAATTTTATATTTAAGTTAATATTTTTCAAACTTCTTTATTCAATCTTATCATTTGTTTATCAATGTCGTTCTTCCATTCACAGGACGATTAGCCACTATTTCACAGGACGTTAAAATTGGAGAACCAACCTACAAATGGGCCGAGCAATTCTGTGACAGGTACATCAATGCCTTGATAGCAAATCTGGAAAAAAGGTTTGATAAACTACCAGTCGTGGCTGCCTTTTCCATCTTCCAAGTAGAAGACCTTCCAAATCGTGACGATTGTTCATTCCAAGATTATGGCAAGGACAACATAAAGGAGTTGTCTTTACACTTTGATGTAAGTTTATTATTATCTGAAGTATTGAAGACCATACAGGCCGTGAGGTTTTTTAGCCCAAATTACCAATAATTTGTTAAAGTGGGCACATGTCCCAATGAACTACAGTGGAATGATACAGTAATCTGTTAAATCATTTTACTCCACAACCTCACATCAATTCCGTTGGTTGGGTATGGTTGTTTCTTAACTATATGACTTTGAAGTAACCACGATTCAGTGCCTGTGGCCTTAACTAAAGGGTTTATCACTTCGGCTTATAGTTCAATCAGGAAGAATTAATGTCAGAATGGCAAAAGATCAAATACAATTTTGTCTCCTGGAAGAAAGCAGAAGTGCTAACCGCAGGTAATCAAAATCAAGTATTCCTTGGCGTCCTTTCTGCATTTAGATGCATTTGGTTCTCATATACCTAATTTGATATATTTATCCCCAGAATTGTGCATGAAGAAAATACTGGCACTCAGGGACATATTCCCATCACTAAGCCATCTTGCAGAGGTGGGACTCGCATTGCCAGTGTCAAATGCCTGGCCTGAAAGGTAATTGTTTTAATAACACAATTGTAATGATATAAAAAAATGAACACTACAAAATTGGTGACCGCGAGGATCAATTAATTATACTATTTTCCATGCAGAGGTGTCAGCTGTCTCAAACGATTAAAGACCCGTCTGAGAAGCAGGATGAGTCAGAAAATGCTTAACTCGCTGATGATGATAAGTATCAATGGACCCAAGCTATTCTCTCAAGAAGCAAAGGAAGTCATCGGAGCTGCTGTTGAGAAGTAAAAGAAAAATGTTGTGAAACTGGTCATATATTAACAAATTGAATAATTATTAAAAGTTCCGTTTGAATTTCTTATTTTTGCTTATCTTTTGCAGCTGGTTGTCATCCAAAAAGCGAAGACGTCTGCCACGTACCATGATGCCCACAGACAGGCGCGATTTCACAAATGAACCGGAATTCGAACAATCCGAAGCAGAACCTGAAGAAGAGATGACGAAAGAAACAGAAGAAGAAGAGATGGCAGGCATTGAAGATCAGGAAGCTGAGGAACACAGTGCCCAGGAAGCCTTCAGTCTGTTTCACTTGTCCCCTGATGATATCCGCGATAAAGAAGATGATGATAACAGTGCTAGTGATTCAGACTATGGCAGTGACATATTTTCTGATGATGATCTTTAAATTAAAATAAAATAAACTACTGTAAAATCTCTGAAGAAAAGCCGCACCTTTACACCAAAAATCTTTGCCGTCCAAAATGGGAGTGCGGTTTGTATCTGCATGTGTAAAAAGTATTCTAGTGTCCAGGGGCCCGTTTCTCGAAAGCCCCGAAAGCTTATCGGGCCCGAAAAGTGTTTCTTTAAAAATCTATATCTTCAAAACGAAGTAGTTTACAGACTTGAAACTTTGCATGAAGGGAAAGTTTGTTCATATTAAAAACATGTCAAAAGAACAGCTTTGTAGAGTAAGTGTCTCAGATTTCTGGGATGTCTTTTCGGGCCCGTAAAGTTAGCGGGTCTTTCGAGAAACTGGCCCCAGTTCTCTATCTTTCGATCACATGCCTGGTTACTAAGCTACGAGACGAACGGACGGTTGGACGGACGAACATGTTCAGTTCTTGTTCACATGTAAAACGTCATTGAAAAAATATGTCTAAGTAGGAAGACATGATGTTCATGTTTAGTAAAATGATTGGTAAGATCGACTTTGTAGCATTATTTGTTTTAATTCCAAAAATTTACGATCGATGAAACAGAGAAAATCCGAAAATCCTTTCAATAAAAAAATTGCTCAATCAGCAGTAACCGGCTCAAATTTGTCATCAGCCACCTGACGTTTTCCTTAGCGACAACCCTGAATACGGCAACAAGTTTGAATAGTGATGTACCAAAGTTTGAAGTAAGTGAGTTTGGCACACAATAATTATGTTTCCCAGTCGTTTCATTGTGTTTTACAGTAAATAGACAGCAATGGCGTCCCTCAAAACAGCCCCACAATTCCTTTCGAACATCAACTCCGAAATGGCTAATAAACCATTCCCATGCAATGAAATCTTACAAGAACTGGAACCTGCAATATTGTGTTGTACCATAATATTATAGTAGCCACGCACATGCACGCATTGTGGGCCTATTTGTTTACAATGTTAATAAATAAGGTATAATTTTTTTGCAGATAGTTAGGTGTTGGGATACCTGAAAATAGTTTGTAGACTAATCAAAGTCAGGTACCCCATTACAATGAAAGGTTACAGATAGTTAGGTGTTGGGATACCTGAAAATAGTTTGTAGACTAATCAAAGTCGGGTACCCCAGTACAATGAATGGTTACAGATAGTTAGGTATTGGGATACCTGAAAATAGTTTGTAGACTAATCAAAGTCAGGTACCCCAGTACAATGAAAGGTTACAGATAGTTAGGTGTTGGGATACCTGAAAATAGTTTGTAGACTAATCAAAGTCGGGTACCCCAGTACAATGAAAGGTTACAGATAGTTAGGTGTTGGGATACCTGAAAATAGTTTGTAGACTAATCAAAGTCAGGAACCCCAGTACAATGAAAGGAAATTACAAGCATATCTGAATTTTGTTCTTAATATATTTACTAAATGTATATACTGAATACAATAAATGGCAATAAATGGCTTGAAATGTGTTTACAAATAGAAGAACAACAACAAACAAACACACACGTACAAAGAGAAAAAGAAGAAGAATAGTAGGGGAATGGAATAACAAATGCAAAAGAATATACTGATTATATAGAAAAAAGATAGGAAAATAGGAGGAGAAAGTCTAATAATTATATTAATTGAAGAATCGTTAAGGAATTGTTTAATGTTTTCTTTGAAACATTAGATTTACTTGATTCAGAAATAGAATTTCAGACTTTAGGACCATTGAATCTTAGGTTAAATTTGCCATAATTTGTACGTATGTTTGGTACAGAGAAAGATGTCCTGGAGGCTAATATAATCTAGTATAGGAATGAATCTTTGAAACTGGAGTGAAAAAAGTAGAAAAAGCTGAAGGTAGAAGATAGCTGAAGGGGCATTTATTTCACTGTTTCAAGAATTTACTGTGTTTTACTTGTTTCTTGTTTCTTTAGGAATATTGCATGGGTGAAACTATTGATGGCGAGTTGCTACAAACCAACAACAATAACAGTATAGCAATACAGACTGATGATACTGGCTGTAGTAATGGATGTGCATCTATGTATGCAGAGAGTGGATGTTCTATCTTGCAAGAAAGTAATCTGGAAAGAGAAATACCAGGAGGAAGTGAGGAGACCAGTGTAAGTGGGGACACCAATGTTTTAATGGTGTCAGAACTTGCAGGTCCAGCATGGATGAAATTCAACTGCAAATCAGGCGAACTTCTGTTTTATTACAACAGAGATACAGCAGAACACAAATTTCCCATGTGGAATAGTACCTCAAGGGTGAGTGATTCTAATGTTCTGATGATACTGTAAGCTAAGGGTTCAACATGTTATTGTTGTCCATTGCTTTGAACCTAAGGGATATCATGAACTAACTCATCCAAACTTCTCTTTTCAGGGATTCTTTTTTTGTTAGAATTGTTCCCTTATGGAATTCTTTGTCAATTGATATTAAGTCTTGTACATCTGTTAGATCCTTTAATAGTAAGCTTGAATCACTTTATCATAATAGATTAATTACTGTTTTTGACTCTGATAATGTCCGTACCTATAAGATAGTCTGTCCTAAGTGTCGACACATTAATGTCATGTCTGTTTGTAGATGTTAGTTTATATATAGCTTATTTTTCACCTTAAGTGAATTTATATTCATATATATTAATTTTTCATATATTTTTTTCATATTGGGAATTCATCAGGGGTCGGGTATACTGGGTAATCTTATTATTGGGTGGGACGTGGTGTATTGTATTTTAAAGGGGACTTCGTGTTCTAATGTACAACACCTGCCTTATGGGAGAATCTTTAAAAACAAAATTAACGATATGTTCACGACCCAAATAAAAATAATGTAATATGTTGAACCAAGAGAAAATGAGGTAAGAGAAGGAATCCCTGGTACCCCATCATGTGCTCCGTTGATTCTATTTTTAGAACTCGATCTATTTTTAGCTTTAGTTACCATGCCCCCGCAACCAAAATACTCAACCTTACCTTGGTTTTTCCTTTCAAAAACTTTTTATTTTTTGTCATTAAAAAGAAAAGCGAAAGACTACACAGCTTCTGCTCCAAGATAACAAAGCAGTGGTCGTACGATTTCTACGATGTTTTAATACGTGCAAAGTCTGCAAACGACCTGAATAACAATACAAAACTGAGCGAAACAAACATCGTCAACTCTCTGCTGAGAAATGTCACAATTTAATTATCTAAGACTCATTGAAGGATTTTACGAATACTCAGGCGAATTGAGCAAAATTAAGGTGCTACAAATATAAACTACACAACGGTCAAAGACAAAGCAATCACGAAAACAAACTATATTGTTAATGTGGTCTTACCGGCACTTGTATTCAACAATTACGAAGTCCAAGCGTTATTCGCAGGTTGGAAAACACGAAATAAACTTTACAAAAGCCAACATCACCAAGGCCTTGAAGCACCAGCCATATTGTGGTCATGAAAATGTAATTCAAGAACAAGCATCTCCATCTGCTACAAGACTGCTACAACAAAACGCAACCTCGCCTTATGTGATCTGACCAATCACGTTCCGTTCCCAAATTAAATAGATTGAGCATTCTAAAAATAGAATTAACGGGGCACATGATGGATCAAGAGCCCAATACGGGAGATTCCTTCTCTTACCTCTAATAATAGAGGTAATAATTTTAAAATTGTTTTGACGATGCTTGTGACTGTAACTATTCGCGCCAGTCCCTTGCAGCGCGAGTATAAATAAGAGCTCTGCATCTAATTACTGCCCAGTTCGCGTAAGAACCCTTCGCTACGCTACCTATATCCTTACTCAGTCATGGCCGATGAACAAATTCCTGTCCTAGCTGCTGTTGAACAAGCCCAGGCGTTGAGAAGTCATCCCAACCAAGTATATAAGTACCTGCTGCGAATCCAGACTATGGTCCTTTCAGGTATAAACGTTTTATAGGTCGGTTTCAAGTTCGTTCGATTTCCCTCGGCTCCCTAAACGTTTGCACGTGTGTTGAACTCTAATGTGAGTGTTTGTTTACCGTGCTTCGCCTCACAAACACCGGGTTTGTGGGTTGCATTTCCCTCGGCTCCCTAATAGTTTGCACGTATGTTGAACTCTACAGTGAGTTTTTGTTTACCGTGCTTCGCCTCGCAAACACCGGGTTTGTGGAGTTGCATTTCCCTCGGCTCCCAAAAAGTTTGCACGTATGTTGAACTCTACAGTGAGTTTTGGTGTACCGTGCTTCGCCTCGCAAACACCGGGTTTGTGGAGTTGCATTTCCCTCAGTTTCCCTTCTCGGTTGTTTGTTTGTGTTCTATAGTCGGTACTATACAACATGATACAACGTCATCTTTACTTTATGTATGCTTTCCCTCCCCTTTGCCTCGTTTATATATAAGTTTTGCATGCTTAGGGGTATGAGGTTGGACATTGTCGTATGGCTTGTGCTTGATATTTCCCTTTGCGTACCGTGACGTAATGTCCAAGCATTCTAGTTGCATGGTTAATGTTGAGCAATGATTTCCCTTAGCGTTATTATTATTATAGCGTTCTGCACCCTATATATTGTCAAGACGGTGCAAATTCGACTGAGTTGTTCGGTTTTGGGTATATTTGTGTTTTCGACATTTGCAGATTTGCTGCTTCTCGCATTTGCATCCAATTTGGTGTTGTATTGTTTCTCTTTGTTGTTGTCCCTCCCTCCACACCTCCCTTTCCTTTCCTTTGTGATTGTCTCCCTTTGTTCTTCCCGTTTTCGCATATCACTGATTGTGCGTGCCTTACGGTATTTTCACTGTTGGCCCTTTGTGGGCGCTACAAGAATTATTAATTCGGTGATGGTGTTATGCCTCAGATACGTGATACTGTCCCTGTTCGTTTTATTTTCGGTTTATTTCCGTTGCTCTAACATTTTGTGAAGTTTTTTGTTTTGTGTCCTCTCCCGCGCTATTTGGGTTTTCCCTATCTCCTATGGTAGCCTGATAGGGTGTCTAATGCCCTAGTCGGATTACTGACGCTCAGGCTGTCATCCCTTGGGTGGGTTACTCCCGCGCAGAAACGCTTTACCTTATATTTCCATCTCCTTTTACCACCCAAGGGCTGGCAGCCTGTAGATTATTGATTCACGCCCACCTTTCTGTGGCTGCAGCTGCCTCCATATATAGTGTCATACACTAGCTAAAACAGTCTCGCGCGTTTCACTATGCCTTCCACGTAAGCCACTCATCCTAAGTTTTGGGGGGCTGGAGGGTCCTGCCTAGTTAAGTTTTGGACTTGGCTTTTTGAGTATTGGCAAAGGTCTCGAGTGACTTGGTATTAGACCGCATCAAACGCTAAGCGTCTGGGCGCGGGCGCATTTCTCCATCTCTTATTAAGCGAGCGTGAAAGGGACTGCCGCGAATAGTATGCTATTCACGCCAGTCCCTTGCAGCGCGAGTATAAATAAGAGCTCTGCATCTAATTACTGCCCAGTTCGCGTAAGAACCCTTCGGCTATTGGCTACTGGCTTGACACTCTCTTTCGCGCTTGCCTCCAAAAGCTACCGTGCTCTTTCCTCTCCCCTCCCTGACCCTATCCCTTTGCACTTCCAACTCGCTCAAGCGCGGTTGCATTTCTCCATCTCTTATTAAGCGAGCGTGAAAGGGACTGCCGCGAATAGTATGCTATTCGCGCCAGTCCCTTGCAGCGCGAGTATAAATAAGAGCTCTGTATCTAATTACTGCCCAGTTCGCGTAAGAACCCTTCGGCTATTGGCTACTGGCTTGACACTCTCTTTCGCGCTTGCCTCCAAAAGCTACCGTGCTCTTTCCTCTCCCCTCCCTGACCCTATCCCTTTGCACTTCCAACTCGCTCAAGCGCGGTTGCATTTCTCCATCTCTTATTAAGCGAGCGTGAAAGGGACTGCCGCGAATAGTATGCTATAAACAATGGTGTATTTACAAATAAATATTTGAGCCTGTTTATTTTTACACCAAGGAAAACATAACTTCCCTACATTCGTTCTTTCTTTCTTGGGTGGAGGGGTGGGGGCATTTATTTACCGGGGCCGGGACACTTATTTGATATTGTTCACCACAGTGGGGTGCTATTTAGAAGGGGTATTTATTTCAAGCTGCCAGGGCCGCTATTTGAAGCATTTACTTTACCTTTGTTTCTCTTGTTTATTGTGTCTTTAGGAATGTTGCATGGGTGAAACTATTGATGGTCAGTTGCTACAAACCAAGAAGAATAACAGTATAGCAATACAGACTGATGATACTGGCTGTAGTAATGGTTGTATGTCTATGTATGAAGCAAGTGGTTGTATCTTGCAAGAAAGTAGTCTGGAAAGAGAAATACCAGGAGGAAGTGAGGAGAGCAGTGTAAGTGGTGACACCAATGTGTTTATGGATGATGTTGATGTAGATGACAATGAAGTGACAGCACGAAGAGTATCAACTGACAGGACATCCGGGACCATAGACAACACAGTGAATGAAATTGAACCCGAGATAAACTGCACTGATGAAGATAGAACAGATGAAACAAATGCAATATGCAAACCATCAAAATATAATCTGAGTTCACGAAGCAGTGTTTCCCATCCATTGCCTGATGATACATTTGAAGTTCCAAGTGGTCAAGATGACATCCCTGCTGAAGTAATTAATTAAAAAAACACCACTGCAGACACTGTAACAAGGCATTCAGATTCAATAATAATTGTATAAGTCATGAACGCATCCATTCAGGAGAAAAGCCATACAAGTGTAAGCATTGTAGTAAGACTTTTAGACAAAGCAGTGATTGCAGAAGCCATGAACGCATCCATTCAGGAGAAAAGCCATACAAGTGTAAGCATTGTAGTAAGACATTTAGGCAGAGCAGTAATTGTAGAACACATGAAAATATCCACTCGGTAGATAAACCATACAAGTGTAAGCATTGTAGTAAGCCTTTTAGACAAAGCAGTGGTTGTATAAGTCATGAACGCATCCACTCGGGAGATAAGCCATACAAGTGTAAGCATTGTAGTAAGACATTTAGACAAAGCAGAGGTTGTAGAAACCATGAACGAATTCATTCAGGAGATAAACCTTACAAGTGTACGCATTGTAGTAAGACATTTACACAGAGCAGTAGTTGTATAAGTCATGAACGCGTCCATTCAGGAGAGAAACCATACAAGTGTAAGCATTGTAGTAAGACATTTTCACAGAGCAGTAGTTGTAGAACTCATGAACGCATCCATTCATTAGAAAAACAACCATACAAGTGTAAGCATTGTAGTAAGAAATTTACACGGAACAGTAGTTGTATAATTCATGAACGCGTCCATTCAGGAGAGAAACCATACAAGTGTAAGCATTGTAGTAAGAAATTTACACGGAACAGTAGTTGTATAATTCATGAACGCGTCCATTCAGGAGAGAAACCATACAAGTGTAAGCATTGTAGTAAGACATTTACACAGAGCAGTAGTTGTAGAACTCATGAACGCATCCATTCATTAGAAAAACAACCATACAAGTGTAAGCATTGTAGTAAGACATTTACACAGAGCAGTGGTTGTAGAAGTCATGAACACATCCATTCAGGAAAAAAATCATACAAGTGTAAGCATTGTTGTAAGACATTTAGTCAAAGCAATAATTGTAGAAGACATGAACTTATCCATTCAGGGGAAAAACCGCACAAGTGTAAGCATTGTAGTAAGACATTTAGACAGATCAGCAATTGTAGAACTCATGAACGCATCCATTCAGGAGAAAAATCGTACAAGTGTAAGCATTGTAGTAAGACATTTACACAGAGCAGTGGTTGTAGAACTCATGAACGCGTCCATTCAGGAGAGAAACCATACAAGTGTAAGCATTGTAGTAAGACATTTACACAGAGCAGTGGTTGTATAAGTCATGAACGCATCCATGCAGGAAAACGATAGAAGTGTAAACATTGTAGTAAGACATTTAGACAGAGTAGTAGTTGCAGAACTCATGAACGCATCCATTCAGTAGAAAAACCATACAAGTGTAAGCATTGTAGTAAGACATTTAGACATAATAGTGGTTGTAGAAGTCATGAACGCATCCATCCAGGAGAGAAACCATATAAGTGTAAGCATTGTAGTAAGATATTTACACGGAGCGGTAGTTGTATAAGTCATGAACGCATACATTCAGGAGAGAAACCATATAAGTGTAAGCATTGTAGTAAGACATTCAGACATAGCAGTGGTTGTATAAGTCATGAACGCGTCCATTCAGGAGAGAAACCATACAAGTGTAAGCATTGTAGTAAGACATATAGACCATAGTTAGTAGAGGGGAATGGTTGGGAAGTCTTTTGTTGTATTTCTTTGTTCTATTCCTAATGTCATTATGATGTTGAACGGGTCCTGACCGTGCACAATGTTTCTTCAAGTTCATTAGAAAATGGCTAAATGAATGAACCCAAATGTTCTCTATTGGATTACTTATTTAGATATTCTAATATATTTCATTTTGAATTGGAATATATCGCACAAGCAGCCAAAAGAAACGTTTGGGTTCAGTTCCTCAACCTTAGCAAATTAAGGCAAAACAATGACAAAACAAAAGATTTGTGCACGGTCACGGTTGAAAAAAACGAACAAAAACATATAACAAAAGGTTTCCCAACCAGTCCCCTCTACTATCTATGTTTAGACAGAGCAGTGGTTGTAGAAGTCAAAAATATATCCAATGAGGGGGGAAACTATAACAAATATAAAGGTGGGTTTACACATGATATTCGAGGTAAAAATGCTAGGGATGACTATCAGAACACCTAGAAAATATCAAGCTGTAATAATGTTCCCATCCCAAAATTACATGATCTAAAATTACCCTAAGTAATGGATTTCGCTTTGACAACTCCTAAAAAAATAAAAATTCGCCGATTGCAATTTCCTAAACATAAATACAATGATCATCATCCAAGCATTCGAATCTAGTGAAAACCTCCACCTTCTCCCAGGGGTTGGGAGGGCATCACCTATATATCTAGGTAATAACCTGGGCTCTTTACACCTTGGAAATGTCTAAAAAAACCTTGGAATTGATTAAATTTGACATGATCCACAGTAAACATGATCAAATACTATGTGTGATATATTAAATGCAGCTGAATAGAATGCTTGCTTCCATCTGAGTAAACATACAATTCATCAATAAGCAGAATGATAAGGCCATTTCAACAACAACAAAGTTATTTTGAGTTTTTCGCTCAACTTTTTATTGACACTGAAGCGTGCGTAAATAAGCTTACTTGACTCTTGAATTTTAGGTGACGAAAAGACCATACAAACACGCATGCAGCTGTTTCAGCAAATTTGTTTTTGTTCTCCAACTCCACAACAATAAATAAACGATACTATTAAACCACATCCAAGGATAAATTGAAGTAAATTTCTGACGAAATAGTTTGATGAAAGAGACTGCAGGAAATGACAACTGTTCATGGTCCATAGCATACTATTCGCGGCAGTCCCTTTCACGCTCGCTTAATAAGAGATGGAGAAATGCAACCGCGCTTGAGTGAGTTGGAAGTGCAAAGGGATAGGGTCAGGGAGGGGAAAGGAAAGAGCACGGTAGCTTTTAGAGGCAAGCGCGAAAAAGAGTGTCAAGCCAGGTCACGGCTGCCAATAGCCGAAGGGTTCTTACGCGAACTGGGCAGTAATTAGACGCAGAGCTCTTATTTATACTCGCACTGCAAGGGACTGGCCCGAATAGCATACTATTCGCGGCAGTCCCTTTCACGCTCGCTTAATAAGAGATGGAGAAATGCGCGCCCGCGCCCAGAAGCTTAGCGTTTGATCCGGTCTAATACCAAGTCACTCGAGACCTTTGCCGATACTCAAAAAGCCAAGTCCAAAACTTAACTAGGCAGGACCCTCCAAACACCCAAAACTTAGGACGAGTGGCTTGCGTGGAAGGCATCAGTGAAACGCGCGAGACTGTTCAAGCTAGTGTATGACACTATATATGGAGGCAGCTGTAGCCACAGAAAGGAGGGCGTGAATCGATAATCTACAGGCTGCCAGCCCTTGGGTGGTAAACGGAGATGGAAATATAAAGTAAAGCGTTTCTGCGCGGGAGTTACGCGAGAGAACCCACCCAAGGGATGACAGCCTGAGCGTCAGTAATCCGACTAGGGCATTAGACACCCTTTCAGGCTACCATAGGAGATAGGGAAAACCCAAATAGCGCGGGAGAGGACACAAAACAAAAACTCCACAAAATGTTAGCTAGCAACGGAAATAAACCGAAAACT